>JAQGDQ010001494.1:0-38197 GCA_030141605.1 Tubiluchus corallicola | reverse complement strand
GAAAATCTTTACTTCATCTTCTCCTTTTCTTGACAGCTTTTATTCTGTTTTTATTGTTTTATATGCAGAATGTACTTTTATAAGAGCGTGTGCAAATTTGTGTGTATTATTGAATAATTTTAACTCATTGAATAAATAAAATTGTAACTACGAAAAAATAACTAGGAATATTGTTCCATTAGTATTATAAGAATATTATTCTAAATAACATCTTCATCTTGGTTTGCATATATTGGTCGATTTTCAGCTGATTTTTGGAAGCCAAGTTTTACTCTAGTTTTACTCGCTTGTTATTTTTTTGCAGACGTATAACACAGATAAACAAGTAGCAGACTCAGCCGGTACAGCGACTGCTTTTCACTGTGGAGTTAAAGCAAAATATGGAGTAATAGGTGTGAACGATACAGCAAACAGAGGAGATTGTGAATCAGCATTAAATGCAGAAGTAAATTGTATTGCAGATTGGGCTCAGGCTGCAGGTAATTACTGATTAGTAAGCTTATTATTTACAATAATTAAGTAATTTTTACTACTAGCTTAAGCCTACAGGCTCGGATGTTAGGTGACGCGGATTCGTGAATGCAACGCGCATGATCTATAAGCCTTGTTCAACCATATTTACGCCAATGCCAATTTTATATTGCAGAAGAGTAACCAGATGTCGTGCTAAAATGCGCATGCGCTGATTTTAATGGTTTGCCGGAGAAATCAATGATTTAAGGTTATCCTTATGAGTGGTTTGAACGTTTGAACAATTAAATTCTGCTTCTTTAAACGTATTTCCCCATTATAATTGTAGGTAAGTCTACAGGGCTGGTAACGAGTATGAGGGTTACGCATGCGTCACCTGCTCCCCTCTATGCTCATTCAGCTGACAGGGACTGGGAGTATGACACGTCTGAAATGCCAGAAGCTTGCAAAGACATTGCCGCTCAGCTTATAGACGACGAGCCGGGCAAAAATTTAAATGTACGTTATGTTACTATAAGTGTTTCTGAGTAAAAACTGGTTTAGAACTCTAGCTTTGGTCTTGCTCTTTTATAACGGAGACGTTTAAAGCGCAAGAACCCCCCCCCCGCTTACATAAATTTTAAAAAATTCGTCTCAAATTTTTATACCACTTAAATACTGCCTTTTTGCATACAGGGCCTGCGTCAGCCAAAACGCTGTATAAAACTTGTAAATTTAAACTTGCACGATGACCGTTAGGTGCAGCAGCCATTTTGATATTTGGTTTTTGAAACAGGTTTAGATAACACTGGGTAAAGTTTGAAAAAATAATTAGAGCATTCGTAGCATACATGTTGCTAGTTAAGTAAAATTTTAATTTACTGATCTTGTCAATAAGATTAAAAATACGTTTTTGGCTAGTGAGTGGCGCACCCTGGAGGGTGAGCCAGCGACATTTTACCAATTGGCACAAGCTTTTTAAATTATTAGTCTAGTTACACAAGTCTTTCCAGCAGGTAAGCGAAATACTAAGTGATATAGATTCGCACGGAAAATTTTTTGGGACATAATTTAACATTGCCTTTTCTTCCTCTGATTTATGTTTGCGTAGTGACGTCATGTAATGACGACTTCGGAACAGTATTGTGGGAGATTGAAAATGAAAACAGACAAAAATTCCTTTCAACGCGACAACGATACATGTACATAAAATTGCTGTAAAGTTTTTAAGGCCATTTTTCTGAAACCTACTTCAGGTACCCCTTTTCTTTTTCTGATTTGCTAAGCTAAGACAATAAGATTATAAACACTTTAATGAGATTTTAACATTACTTTTTAAACAATCGAACGGAATTGTACAAGAAGTGACTAACTGTCAAGATTTGATTGTGAACATCTGTATTTTATGAACGTGACTCATCATACATACGAAAATATATATATCTCTTGCCGCAGTCGCTAGACATGATCGCTGAGCACGATCGCCAATCGCCAGTCGACTTACTGCATCATAGGCATTAAAAAAGACAAGAAAAGGGGTACCTGAAGTAGGTTTCAGAAAAATGGCCTTAAAAACTTTACAGCAATTTTATGTACATGTATCGTTGTCGCGTTGAAAGGAATTTTTGTCTGTTTTCATTTTCAATCTCCCACAATACTGTTCCGAAGTCGTCATTACATGACGTCACTACACACAAACTTCGGAAGGCAATGTTGTCCCCACCGTGCCTCCTTCAGCACACACATCTACACTGTGTGTAACTGACTAACTCTAAAAAAACGAACAAAAAAAACGGCTCACCGTCAGGAGTATAACAAAACGTATTTTTGTGTGTCAGTAAATTAAAAATTTTAATAACTACGAATAATACAATTACCGAAAAGCGCATCTAAACTTTCAAAAAACCAAAAATGAAACGAAAACAAAGCCCTTTAACGGTCATCGATACTGAAGTTTAAATTTACAGATTTTTACTCCGGCACAACTAAGCTACGAAACGATGTTAAATTGGTATATAAAAAATTTGAGTTGAACAATTTGGAAATTTCTTGCGTCTCCGTCTGTTTCTGTTAGACAAAAATAGAGTTCTAGACCGAACTCAGAAACACTATAACATAGCGATACATTTGCCTAAATCTATAAATGAGCGGCAAGAGCAGGCGTCCCAGTCCCAACTGAGAAATAGAAAGGCGAAGTGAAATAACATATACATATATAGACTTACCCTTCTACAATGTGTGAAATTTACAAAAGCAAAATTGTTCAACGTTCAAACCTGCTCTCCGGTAAATAGCGCGCATAGCCCAGCTTTTTTTTTTCTGCAAATATAAAATTGGCATTGGCAGATAATCAAAACATACCTGCGGAATCCCTCTGCAAAAAAAATTCGACCTAGATAAATCAAAAAATTGTAAATAATAAATTTACTATTTGTCATTTATACAAACTCCGGCCAGTAATTTTTTTAATTTTGCTACGCATTGTCACGTTGCAATCTGCTAACATACATGTTCACCTAACCATATATTTAACTTTATCACGGTGAAAAGCTGATCTACGTCTGCTACTTGTTTATCTGTGTTATACGTCTGCAAAAAAATAACAAGCGAGTAAAACTAGAGTAAAACTTGGCTTCCAAAAATCAGCTGAAAATCGACCAATATATGCAAACCAAGATGAAGATGTTATTTAGAATAATATTCTTATAATACTAATGGAACAATATTCCTAGTTATTTTTTCGTAGTTACAATTTTATTTATTCAATGAGTTAAAATTATTCAATAATACACACAAATTTGCACACGCTCTTATAAAAGTACATTCTGCATATAAAACAATAAAATCAGAATAAAAGCTGTCAAGAAAAGGAGAAGATGAAGTAAAGATTTTCCTGTCTCTTTTAGTTGTCAGTATTCTATTCACAAAAATAATTTTTGACATTACTGTCTACAGTTAAAGTTTCTACTTTACATTATACATTACATCACAGACAAACACACACACACACACACACACACACACACACACACACACACATATATATGGATGGATGGATGGATGGATGGATGGATGGATGGATGGATGGATGGATGGATGGATGGATGGATGGATGGATGGATGGATGGATGGATAGATGGATAGATGGATAGATAGATAGATAGATAGATAGATAGATAGATAGATAGATAGATAGATAGATAGATAGATAGATAGATAGATAGATAGATAGATAGATAGATAGATAGATAGATAGATAGATAGATAGATAGATAGATAGATAGATAGATAGATAGATAGATAGATAGATAGATAGATAGATAGATAGACAGACAGACAGACAGACAGACAGACAGACAGACAGACAGACAGACAGACAGACAGACAGACAGATAGATAGATAGATAGATAGATAGGGTGGGCGGGAGGTAGTGAGGAAGCAAGGGAGGGAGAGAGAGAATGAGAAAAAAAGAGAGAGGAGAGAGAGGTACATCTCTATTACATAACATCACACATGCATATTACACTACATTATATATTAAATTATACATTATATATTAAATTAGATTTTACTTCTAAAATTACTTTTAGGTCTAAAATCACAAATTACATTAAATAATAAAACTACATCTAAAACTAAATTTTACACTAATTGGTAGGCACATTATTTTCAAAATTATTTTTTGTTGCATTTCGTAATTTTAGGAAAGTAAAACCATACTTAATACGTAACTTCAGTATGCTTCGTTCAGTTACGTATTACTCCTGGGTTTATAGCAATAGTAAAGTGTTTTGCTGTTTTGAAGACACAGCTGTGCTTGTGTCAATTACATTTTGACATAAAGATGATGCAAATATAGTTTGTTTCATTTAATTAAAGTGTTGTGCACTTAAGCAATTACACAAACGGTATGTTGCTACTGACGCTAAACTTAAGAATCAAAGAATTACTTACGGATTTTGGAATACATTATAATTTGGCACCGTAGGCGACTGTGTAGTTTGTTGTGTAGTATACCTGGTTATGGGTCCAAATCTATAAATTAATGTAGACATGATTAAATTGTTAAATATGTTCTGTGTAGTAATGCATTATTTTAGTTTCGTCGTTGGTGGAAAAATGGGTGTTCAAAATGGGAGTGCCAAAGCATGGACTGATTGCGACTTTAAGTGATTTTACTAATTACACCAGACATTTATTGTACTTTTATTAGAAAATCCTTCCAAAATTTGTGCAAATACTGAAATAAGCCTAAATTTTCAGTAGGTTTGTCCTTTCTTTTAACTCATTTGCTCTGTGCACACAATATAAACTGTTGGCAAAAACATGGTAATGCACTGGTAATGTGTGCATGAAATGTCATAATTACGAAACCAGGTTATAGCAATAGTAAAGTGTTTTGCTGTTTTGAAGACACAGCTGTGCTTGTGTCAATTACATTTTGACATAAAGATGATGCAACTATAGTTTGTTTCATTTCATTAAAGTGTTGTGCAGTTAAGCAATTTTGGAATACATTATAATTTGGCACCTTAGGCGACTGTGTAGTTTGTTGTGCAGTATACCTGGTTATGGGTCCAAATCTATAAATTAATGTAGACATGATTAAATTGTTAAATATGTTCTGTGTAGTAATGCATTATTTTAGTTTCGTCGTTGGTGGAAAAATGGGTGTTCAAAATGGGAGTGCCAAAGCATGGACTGATTGCGACTTTAAGTGATTTTACTAATTACAGCAGACATTTATTGCATGTTTATTAGAAAATCCTTCCAACATTCGTGCAAATACTGAAATAAGCCTAAATTTTCAGTAGGTTTGTCCTTTCTTTTAACTCCTTTGCTCTGTGCACGCAATATAAACTGTTGGCAAAAACATGGTAATGCACTGGTAATGTCTGCATGAAATGTCATAATATTACGAAACCAGGGTATAGCAAAAGTAAAATGTTTTGCTGTTTTGAAGACACAGCTGTGCTTGTGTCAATTACATTTTGACATAAAGATGATGCAACTATAGTTTGTTTCATTTCATTAAAGTGTTGTGCAGTTAAGCAATTACACAAACGGTATGTTGTTACTGATACTAAACTTAAGAATCAAAGAATTACTTACGGATTTTGGAATACATTATAATTTGGCACCTTAGGCGACTGTGTAGTTTGTTGTGCAGTATACCTGGTTATGGGTCCAAATCTATAAATTAATGTAGACATGATTAAATTGTTAAATATGTTCTGTGTAGTAATGCATTATTTTAGTTTCGTCGTTGGTGGAAAAATGGGTGTTCAAAATGGGAGTGCCAAAGCATGGATTGATTGCGACTTTAAGTGATTTTACTAATTACACCAGACATTTATTGCATGTTTATTAGAAAATCCTTCCAACATTTGTGCAAATACTGAAATAAGCCTAAATTTTGAGTAGGTTTGTCCTTTCTTTTAACTCCTTTGCTCTGTGCATACAATATAAACTGTTGGCAAAAACATGGTAATGCACTGGTAATGTCTGCATGAAATGTCATAATATTACAAAACCAGGGTATAGCAATAGTAAAGTGTTTTGCTGTTTTGAAGACACAGCTGTGCTTGTGTCAACTACATTTTGACATAAAGATGATGCAACTATAGTTTGTTTCATTTCATTAAAGTGTTGTGCAGTTAAGCAATTACACAAACGGTATGTTGTTACTTATACTAAACTTAAGAATCAAAGAATTACTTACGGATTTTCGAATACATTTGGCACCTTAGGCGACTGTGTAGTTTGTTGTGTAGTATACCTGGTTATGTGTCCAAATCTATAAATTAATGTAGACATGATTAAATTGTTAAATATGTTCTGTGTAGTAATGCATTATTTTAGTTTCGTCGTTGGTGGAAAAATGGGTGTTCAAAATGGGAGTGCCAAAGCATGGATTGATCGCGACTTTAAGTGATTTTACTAATTACACCAGACATTTATTGCATGTTTATTAGAAAATCCTTCCAACATTTGTGCAAATACTGAAATAAGCTAAATTTTGAGTAGGTTTGGCCTTTCTTTAACTCCTTTGCTCTGTGCATACAATATAAACTGTTGGCAAAAACATGGTAATGCACTGGTAATGTCTGCATGAAATGTCATAATATTACGAAACCAGGGTATAACAAAAGTAAAGTGTTTTGCTGTTTTGAAGACACAGCTGTGCTTGTGTCAACTACATTTTGACATAAAGATGATGCAACTATAGTTTGTTTCATTTCATTAAAGTGTTGTGCAGTTAAGCAATTACACAAATGGTATGTTGTTACTTATACTAAACTTAAGAATCAAAGAATTACTTACGGATTTTCGAATACATTTGGCACCTTAGGCGACTGTGTAGTTTGTTGTGTAGTATACCTGGTTATGTGTCCAAATCTATAAATTAATGTAGACATGATTAAATTGTTAAATATGTTCTGTGTAGTAATGCATTATTTTAGTTTCGTCGTTGGTGGAAAAATGGGTGTTCAAAATGGGAGTGCCAAAGCATGGATTGATCGCGACTTTAAGTGATTTTACTAATTACACCAGACATTTATTGCATGTTTATTAGAAAATCATTCCAACATTTGTGCAAATACTGAAATAAGCTAAATTTTGAGTAGGTTTGGCCTTTCTTTAACTCCTTTGCTCTGCGCATACAATATAAACTGTTGGCAAAAGCATGGTAATGCACTGGTAATGTGTGCATGAAATGTCATAATTACGAAACCAGGTTATAGCCATAGTAAAGTGTTTTGCTGTTTTGAAGACACAGCTGTGCTTGTGTCAATTACATTTTGACATAAAGATGATGCAACTATAGTTTGTTTCATTTCATTAAAGTGTTGTGCAGTTAAGCAATTGCACAAACGGTATGTTGTTACTGATACTAAACTTAAGAATCAAAGAATTACTTACGGATTTTGGAATACATTACAATTTGGCACCTTAGGCGACTGTGTAGTTTGTTGTGCAGTATACCTGGTTATGGGTCCAAATCTATAAATTAATGTAGACATGATTAAATTGTTAAATATGTTCTGTGTAGTAATGCATTATTTTAGTTTCGTCGTTGGTGGAAAAATGGGTGTTCAAAATGGGAGTGCCAAAGCATGGATTGATTGCGACTTTAAGTGATTTTACTAATTACACCAGACATTTATTGCATGTTTATTAGAAAATCCTTCCAACATTTGTGCAAATACTGAAATAAGCCTAAATTTTGAGTAGGTTTGGCCTTTCTTTAACTCCTTTGCTCTGTGCATACAATATAAACTGTTGGCAAAAGCATGGTAATGCACTGGTAATGTGTGCATGAAATGTCATAATTACGAAACCAGGTTATAGCCATAGTAAAGTGTTTAGCTGTTTTAAAGACACAGCTGTGCTTGTGTCAATTACATTTTGACATAAAGATGATGCAACTATAGTTTGTTTCATTTCATTAAAGTGTTGTGCAGTTAAGCAATTACACAAACGGTATGTTGTTACTGATACTAAACTTAAGAATCAAAGAATTACTTACGGATTTTGGAATACATTATAATTTGGCACCTTAGGCGACTGTGTAGTTTGTTGTGCAGTATACCTGGTTATGGGTCCAAATCTATAAATTAATGTAGACATGATTAAATTGTTAAATATGTTCTGTGTAGTAATGCATTATTTTAGTTTCGTCGTTGGTGGAAAAATGGGTGTTCAAAATGGGAGTGCCAAAGCATGGATTGATCGCGACTTTACGTGATTTTACTAATTACACCAGACATTTGTTGCACTTTTATTAGAAAATCCTTTCAACATTCGTGCAAATACTGAAATAAGCCTAAATTTTCAGTAGGTTTGTCCTTTCTTTTAACTCCTTTGCTCTGTGCTTACAATATAAACTGTTGGCAAAAACATGGTAATGCACTGGTAATGTCTACATGAAATGTCATAATATTACAAAACCAGGGTATAGCAAAAGTAAAATGTTTTGCTGTTTTGAAGACACAGCTGTGCTTGTGTCAATTACATTTAGATGATGCAGCTATAGTTTGCTTCATTTCATTAAAGTGTTGCGCAGTTAAGCAATTACACAAACGGTATGTTGTTACTTATACTAAACTTAAGAATCAAAGAATTACTTACGGATTTTGGAATATGTTATAATTTGGCACCTTAGGCGACTGTGTAGTTTGCCTAGTGGTATAGCCGCGTGTGGTTCCATGCTGATTCCCATTGGGTCTAATGAATCCGTTTCTGGATCTGAATTTATCAATTAATGTAGACATGATTAAATTGTAAAAAAGTTCAGTGTAGTACTGCATTGCTTTAGCTCCTTGATTGATTTGTGAAAAAATGAATGTGTTTTAATTGAATTCCATTTTTTAACTAATTTGGAGTACTTTATAAAGTTTAGTTTTTGTCTATCATGACACCCAGTACTGTGCTATAATTTACATAACAAAATAACCTTATGCCCAATTTTAACGTTGTCTATTTGAAAAAAGGCATTTGCTTCCCAGCCAAAAGGCTCTACTTCTTTTTTATTGTGGGAGGTGTTAATAACAAGCCTCCATTTTTGACTCCACCAGAAGAGCTCGTCACAACATTTCAGTACAAATGAATCACACAAATCACGTGTTTTTTCTCCTACCGCTATGTTACCATTTTCTGCATAATTATATACATCTACATTACTGCTGATTGTTTTAATAGCATCAAACATACCTGCTATGTATAACAAAAACAATAGGGGTGATAAGACTGATCCTTGGGAGTACCAACACTGCATTTGTAATCACTTGACAGATAATCACCTATTTTCAGATTAACGGTTTCGTTACGAAGAAAGTCTTTTATACTTCCAAGTATATTTACTTTAATGCCAGCTTCTGATAATTTATGTTATAAAGATAAATAATAAGCAGGTGTAACAAAAGTAAAAAGTGTTTTGCTGTGGGAAGACACGGCTGTCATTGAATCATACATGTTAACCTGAAAATGATGCAAATATAGTTTGTTTCATTTAATTAAAGTGTTGTGCACTTAAGCAATTACACAAATGGTATGTTGTTACTTATACTAAACTTAAGAATCAAAGAATTACTTACAGAGTTTGGCGTCCATTCGAATTTGGCACTCCAGCGAATTGTCTTGTTTGCCTAGTGGCAGAGCCGCGTGCTGTTCTACGTTGGTTTCCTTTCAGTATGCCTCTACCAATACCGTTTCTATAGGCGTTTTGGAAACCTTGTGATAAGACTAATGAAAGCACTGTTAATGCAACGTATAGAAATAATAGCCAAGAAAGATTCATTGTATTTTTACCTAAAAAGTAGAAAAAAATCCCGTGTTAATATTAGTTCACTCATAAGTACGAGCTCTTCAATGAACGTACAAATTTTTGAGTTAGCGTGCGTTTATTATACGTGCCAGCATAAGCCTCATCAGGTGCAGATTCAGCATTAATTTCAATGCAAATATGTCTTGCCGCTTTCGAAGGAAGGCCAACCAGAAATTGCTAGAGGGTAAACTTAGATCTACAACGTACATCCGCATTTTACATTTCGATAGAATGGAAATCTTGTGACGAGTAACACACTGTAGTGTAAATCGACTCAAAATAAATGACTTTTTATACATTTTAAATTTTGCGACAGTATGGAAGTATTCTACTTCGTACCGTCAGTCATATTTTAAGTGCATTTTCAAACATATTAATTTGGAAGCTTTGCAGGCACAAACGTTATTACCGTCTTTTTTACTTAACCAGTTTGAAAAATATTCCAGATTTGGCAGCCCTTTGTACAAAATTCTCTTCCCCAGACAGGACTAACGTGAATTTTTTAACAGCGTGTTGCAACATCGTCTTACAAGTAAATTTCTTTAGTTAAAGCACAAGAAAACCCTCCACTTGCATGAAGCTTTGAAACTTTCTAAAAATTACATACTGCCTTTTTGCATGCATGGCTTGCGTCGGCAGTAACCCTGTATAAAACTTCCGAGAAGACCGTTAGACGCAGCTGTTTTAATGGTCGTTTAATACAAGCTTAGATAACATTGGTGAACTTAAAAATAATCAGAGCATTCGTAGCGCACACGTCACTAAGTAAGTAAAATTTAAATTACTGTATCTTGTCAATAAGATTAAAAATATGTTTTTGGCTAGTGAGTGGCGCACCCTGGAGGTGAGTCAGCAACATTTTACCAATTGGCACGAACATTTTAAATTATTATTTCTAGTTACAAAAGTCTTTCCAGCAGGTAAGCGAAATGCTAAGTAATATAGATTTGCGTGGAAAGTTTTTTAGGACATAATTTAACATTTACTTCTCTTCCCCCGAATTACGTTGTGCGTATATGACGTCATTTAATAGCGCTGTCACAACAGTATTGCGGTGGATTTAAAATGAAAACAAACAAAAATTCCTTTTAACGCTAATCTGATATAAGCACAAAATTGCTGTAAAGTAATATAATTTTTTAAGGCGATTTTTCTGAAGCCTACTTCAGGTACCCCTTTTCTTGTCCTTTGACAATTTTTGTGCTGTAGTGCCAGTTCAATGCGCTTTTAACTATTTACGTAAATTTATAAAACTTTTTACTTCGACAATGGAGTAATTTTTCCTCCCAAACCAATCTGCTTGGCTACCCTACGTCAGATTCATTTTTTATTAGACCACACTTTATTTAACACTGAGATTAGTAAAATTTTGATAAACTTTTCAACATTCAATATTCCGTGTGCTGCTGGACTGAAAAGCTACTATTTTAGAATGCACGTTGGAGCTTAAGTTTGAACAACGATGCTTTATATTCGTAAAAATTGTAATTTGTAATTGTAATTATAGTTTATTGTCCACTTCAGCATAATTGCAATTTACATTATAACTGTTATACATCAAACCAATTGTAGTTACAATAATTGTAAAAGAACTATATTAACATAGTTAATAACTACATAATAGTTTATCAACAGGAAATATATGCTGCATGGTGGTCAAGAAGCAAAGCTTGTGAGACCACCATGAAAAGTGAAAAAACGACTTAATTTACAAGAGAGAGAATTATAGAAAAACAGAGAGTAGTAAAGACAAAATAATAGAATAAGATAGAGAAAACGAGAAAGGAAATGAAAACGAAAGGAGTTAAATAAAATAGAAATAGGAAGGAGAAAGGAGAAATAGGAAGCAGTAAAAAGAGGGGTTAATACATCGATAGTTAAAATGCACCAACCTTAAAATACGATTTCTTTCTTAGACACCACACTCCGTGGATAGAAAATCAATACTGCTCTTTTCGTTTCACTGTTGGGTCCCCTTTGTCGCCTGTGGCTTGCAGAACTCTTCGCTAATTCGACTGGACGAAACCCAATGGCTCAAGACAATTGTAGAGTGCTGGGATGAGGCGATGTAGAGGGTATGCCTTTGTTTAGCTGTGCATATCTTGATTTTGTACTTTATTTTTTGCCACCGGCGAAATAATCAATGGTAATTCTATGCCCGACTCCACAAGGGATAAATCCTATGGATTGTTTTATGATGCTATTATAACTTGTACAAGAGAGATTTTATATAAAATCTTTATTGCACATGTTATAAACATTTTACAGGTATGATAAAATACATGAAAATATTATTATGTATAATCAGTCCAAGACTGTTGCGGGCAATGGTGTCAAACTAGAAGAAAAAATTTACAAAAGTTAGTTTTTTAAAAAGTGAATAAAAGTGGTAAAAATTACATACTTACGTAGCGTAAAATTAAAATTGAATCATAAAACATAACTTCACAAATTCCCATCGACAACGCATGCGCACTAAACGTTTAAAAATGACTTTAACATGTGAGCCTTTTTTATTTCGATTACTTTACGGATTTTACATGATACTGCTGGTAATATATAAATATAATCGTTATTTGTAGCTATTTTATCATTTTTGTAAGAGAGCCTCTCATAATTTTCGAGTAGTATGTTCATTAGTTTCTTTCTTTCTATATACATAAACTTTGTTTAATTTAACCAACTATCGTTTTACCTGCGGGTGATATACACTTACCTTTGCCGATCACAATTTTTTTCGCCTTTTACCGAGAACCCGGATTCTATTTTAAGAAAGTCGTGCTGACATCATAAAACTTTTCAAAGGAAACACAATTCGTGAAAACGTGTTCATTCGAGTCATATTTGGCCTGCAGGTTTTTCTTCTGGCATTTGTCCCACAACGAAGACACAAACCTTGGCTTTCAAATGATAATCATACTAGAGAATTTGCGTGTTTTTAACTTGAGTTTATTGAAGGAACAGCACTGAGTTTAAATTAAAGGCCAAGTCACACAGTAAGCCAAAGTTGAGTTTCTTGTAATTATCCATTTTTGCTGTTATCATTTAGACTTAGAAAAATATAACTAAGAAATTTGCAAAGAACTTTCTATAAAGCAGGAATTTATAATATATTACCTCTGAATAGAAATTTCCATGTGTGGTGGTTGTCACCATTCATTTGAAAAGGATGACGTAACTGGGAGACTTCGTGATTTTTCGTAAGCGCTTCGTGGCTATCCGTAACCGAGCGCTGCCTAAACTTTTCAAATTTCTGCTGCTTACCTAATCTTCACGCAAAAGCATTGGAAAATTATTTTTTTTTAAAACTTGCAATACTTTTGACGGAAATTTACAGTGCGCTAATTTTCTGCAGGACAAATGACGTCATTGGTAGAAGAATGGACATTCAATGGGAGCGTTCAAGCATGAAGTGATCGCGACTTTAAAGTGATTTTACTAATTATACGAGACGCTTACTGCAGTTTAATTATTAAATCCTTCTAACATTTTTCGTGAACATTGAAATAAGTCTGACCTCCTAAAAGACTTGGTCTTTCCTTTAGAATTACCTTTTTCTTTCAAACCGGTCGTACGTAATTATCCAAGAGAATTTATCATAATTATTTCAATATTTCAACAGAAAATATGCAGAATAACAATAATAAGAATTTATTACTAAAATAAATGTAGTCAATGTGGCAGCTTGTCTGCATTAAGAAAAAAATCGGTTTTTTATGTTTGTACAGGAAACATGCGTTTCGTGAGTTGCCCCCCCCCCTCCCCCGGGTGAGCTGGATTGTTTAGCAGTGGTCACACTGCCATGATTCTATACTGGCACATGTTCTAGAAATGATGTAGTTTCTTACAATCTTGCTAAAGTTTGAACCTAAGATTTTGTTGATTTTCTGCTTCATTACCTAAGTTAGTCATAGCCACAACGATGAAAGCGTCGATTCACTATTTTGCTAATTAGACAATTATTACATTGTTAAAATAATTAAGAAACTAATGTAACAATTTTCCTGAATATAATGTTTTGCCTTGAAATCAAATTTTACAGAATAACATTTATATTAATAAATTTCTAATGTAATGCTTCTTTTGTTACTTTTTGTTTCTTCTTATTTTATTTTGATGAATCTGTAAAATTTGTTTGTAAACAAACAGTTGTGTAATTTTAGAAATAAAGAGTTGCGTGGATGCCACGAAGTAAACATGATTTCAGGGAATAATCCTTTTCACAGTTTCGTTGTGCGCACGCGCAGTTGCTGCAGGTCAAAGGTTAAATTTACCACAGCAGCGCCTCTTTAACTACAACCGCCACGTGAAATGTGTGTAATACAAAGCCTTCTGCCGCATCAGTTCAGAAACTTCAGTTATTTTATGTGGAATTTACTCAGTTACGCATTAGCCTGTGCTTAGAGTGATTTACTAGCAGATTCTTGCTTGGGAACAAGAAAAATGAACTAGGTAAGATTCTAGGTAGCGGTTAAAACTGTTATTATTACATATGGCTGCTTGGCGTAGTCAAGTGCACACAAATACGTTGTCTGGTTCACTTAATATTTGGGCTTTTCACGATCATCATCAATCGTTGGAACTGTGAAAAGGCTTGTTCTGCTATTCGCTGTAACTGCCCAGTTTAATGTAGAAAGTTCTGAAGCCAAACTTCATACAGTCGACCCTCGTTAAACCGGATCCCGTTAGCCCGGATATCGGATAAGACGCACGTCATCCGTGGTAAAGGAAACTGACCGATTTCTGTCCGAGCCGGAGCGCTGAACACAACACGGCCTGCCAACTGTACAATAATTTCTTTATCCTCACAGGTTAACTATTTTAAAGTAATATACAGTATAGTACATAGTGCACAGTATATGTATATAGGCCTTATTAAGGTGATTATTCCTGTATAATATAGACCATATATAGGCATATCGGATAAATCGGACAATCGACTAAACCGGACCCCCCCCCATTAGTCCGCTTTAACGAGGGTTGACTGTACTCTGTAAATTTACTTTTAAAGATATTTTATATTAAATTTTTGACAAACAACTGCAGTTATCTTCTGTTTCTGAATATTCAACCCGAGTGTTCGAACGCCCAGATACATAATAGTATAGAAATTTAATGTTACAAATAAAATTCAAAATTAATTGCCATCTTGGTTGTTGGTTGGTTGGCATCCTTCTGTCTCGGAAGACAATGGAATGTGCGCCAAGAGAGTCAGTTATTGATCACATTGATGGAGCTGCAGCGTCGACTGTGGCTGAGCAGTGCGATCCTTGAACGTCTCCAGGGCGCACGCCTGGGTAAGGTGTATGGAGATCCTGAGTTGCCCAGACAACAGGAACCCCCTCTCTTCCTCGCTGGTGTAGTCCAAAGGCAAGCGGAGTGATAAGTTTGGCACCAGGTTGGCTGCAGGAGCTGCCGGAGTCAGTGAGCATGCTGCACTGGTCCGCCTTCGGGACTCCACTCCTGATTTGGAAGGTTTACTCCTCTACACATGGCCGTTGGGTCACTTGACCTCCTCCGCCCTCTAGCCGTTGGCTGCTTGTGCAGCTCCTCCGCCTAGTGTCGAGATACAGTGTGGGCATCCCGTAAGCCTACATCACCTGGTATTCCTAGGCGGTCAACCATCCAAGTACTAACCAGTTTCTACGTTGCTTAACTTCGGTGATCAGACGAGAACCGGTGTTTTCAAAACGATTTGGCCTAATTGCCATAGTGTGATTGATTATATCTGTGATATAACAGAAGAATCTGGAGTTTGCATGTTGCAACCCATCATATGTAATCTAACTCGACAACATAGCTTCGACTATACAGTTCCAATTTTTTAAATTTAAAACTGTAATTAAAATTTTATCAAACATTTTAACTCAAATTCTGGTTTTCACAATATCGCATCTGTCTCCAAACTATTTCGGCATCGTCATCCAGACATGGTGTGGTCTGCTATGTAATATGGTGTGACAAATTTTTACTTTTTAACAGGCACTTGTAAGCAGCTATTTTTGTTCATTGTGTTTTTTACCGTAATCTTCTACTTATATTATTATAATTACTTTGTTTTAATTTTCACTGTTTTTGTAGTAATCCTTTATTATTTTATTTCACATTTCAACTGCCTTGTGCCTCGTGTATTGTACTTTCAAGATTACGAAATACACGGAACGAAATAAACGAAATATCAAAAATACTCTCATCCAGTTTACCCCTTAAGTCTGAATATATGATAGTCCTTCCTCATATACCAATCATGTAAAGTGTGCATCAGAATGCAACAAATAAATAAATAATAAATAAAATAACAGAGATTTGTTATATTTTTGCTATTCTAGATTTTATTGTACGTTTGTTTAGCATATATAAACATCAAAACTTGGGCAACATGGCGATTATAGTGAGTCAGCGCTGCAGTCTTTGCTGTTACTCCCCGCCCTCTATACATGTTCTAGTTCTGGCAACTAGAACGAAACCTTTTTTACAATAGTTCCACTTACATATCTGGAACACTAGATTGCCATCTCTTTTTTTAACCCAGCACTTTCTGTTTACGTCTTTTTTACGACAGCAACAGCCATGTTTTATCCTCACTTCTTCGTGAACCTTATTGGGTCCACACACGGCAGATTTCAAAGGTTTCCCTTGTTCCAGTGGAATGCACGTTCTAGTTTCATTGACGTATGCAGACGTTGTGCCACAGTTTATGCAGTCACATGACCTCCATCTCCAACCAGCCCATCTCCCAGGAACGGTGACCTTCTCCGTGGTTTGCGTTTGCTCAGGTGGTGTTGAAACTGTTGATGTTTGCTGGTCAGGCGTCTCGCATTTTGCTTGATCAAAGTTAATGCATATCTGTTCTTCCGGACATTTTAGTAGATTTCTTGGGCACGTGACATTGCAGAGCTCTTCGTCACTGCCATCAGAGCAATGCGGGAAACCGTCGCATTGAAACTTCTCTCGATAACACTGCTGACCGTCTGTGCACTGCAGAAAAGTTTCCTTGCACCAAAACGAGCTGCAACTATCTTTGTTGATGCACAATGGAAATTTTCTGCAAGCAAACACGTCAGGCATGCATTGAAATCCACCTGTGACATTAGCGAAGCACTCGCCACATTCTTGAACTTGTGACTGATTTGCCAGAATTAAGGCGCATGTCTTAAGAAGAACAACAACAACAACAATAAAATATCTTCTTTCATTCATTGTTTTCAAATTTCTTGTCTTTGCAATAAGTACTTCATTTTGTGAACCGATTCAGATGCTGCCTATAAAAATGTCTCATTTTAAAGAATGCAATGTCATTTTAGAATATGAGAAAAACAATACCGATTCGTTCTAAAGTAGTATTTGGTCTATGTTGATTGTCTAAGCTCTGTTCTTTTCAAATTTTATCTTGCCAGTGCAACTTGAATTTGTGCTGCGATTTTGACGAATTCGTGTTTTAATGATTCATGCTTCTGATTCAGTTGGTTTATGCATTCAGTTTAGTTTTGATTTATGCATTCAGATTAGATTTGATTTTTGTGATTTTGATTCTTTTTTATTTGTGTTCGTAATTCTCTTTGTTTTCAGTTGCTGTGACATCTGTCATCTATTGTTGTTGCTGTTGAATTCCAATCGGAATTTGCCATGCTCCTTCTACCCCAGAGCAATACATTGTGGAACAAACTCCCAAAAGATATCAAAGAAATGACATCCAGGGATCAGTTCACATTGCTAGCACTCTCAGCTGTTTCTGCCAGGATGGTGCCACTCCTCCTAACCTGTCTGTAAATCTAACCATGTTTTTAGCCTGCACCCGCACAATGTTTGATTTCCATTGTTTCACCTCTAATGCCATCAGCAAATAGGCAATTAGTAATTGTTTTCCTCAGAATTAATTCTAATCATGCACACCGAAACTTCTAGTGGTTGTGAAAGATTTTCTAGAAGTATATTGTTCAAGACTTAACCTAGCCACTGGGGGGGGGGGGGGGCAAGATAGCCCAACTCAGTGCCGGTCCCAAGCAGGGAGGGTTAGGGTCAGGAAGGGCATCCGCCTGTAAAAACTGCACCAAAACCTTCTATGAATGAGTCGGTGACACTTAAAGGTAAAGTCCATAAAGAAGTGGTCAGACCCACTCTAATCTATGGGCTGGAAGCAGCTTCTCTAAACAAGACCGAAGAGAAGAAAATGGGTGTGGTGGAGATGAGGATGTTGAGATGGATGGTGGGAATAACAAAAAGAGATAAAATTAGAAATAATAATATCAGAGGAACAGTAAAAGTAGTGGAAGCCTTGCAAGATTGCCATGGTATGGACACCTGAAAAGAAGAGTCGGTGGAGATCATGTGGGAAGAGAAGACATAAATGAAGAGATGGTCAACAACAGGAATGCGTGGAGAAGACTCATTCACAACGGCGACCCCGCATAGCGAGAAGCTGGGAAGAAGAAGAAGATATTGTTCAAGACTTCAACGAATTACTTGATTTGGAGTTAAGGTCTGCTTAAAAAGTTTTTGTCAATTGTATCTTATGATGTTTTGTGCATTATCTTGGTCGCACAAACTCGTTTTTAACCTCTTTGTGTCACATATTTTGCTTATAAATTTTTTGATTTGACGTTCATTGTCAGTTGTCTGCCTGTTGATACGTCTGGAGACTCTGACCCTAGCTATGTAAACGTTGATATTAACTTTGTGTAGATGTGTTTTATCTGCTAGTTTCTTATTTTTTACATAAAATTATTTTATTTTTTTCAATAATAACCTCTTTTGACTCTCTAGTTTTGCTATGGCACAAGATTATAATTATTGCTGTAACAAAATGTCATGCTAGGACTAGTATTTTATGATACTGCTGCTTCATAATAAGCAGGTAGAAAAAAAAACAACCACGGCAATTAAACACAATGCTAGGTTTCAGCAGACTTTTCCTCATTTCCATACCTGGCATAACTGTGGCAATATCAACAAGGTTAATTAATAAGAGTTTTTTCAAGCAGCTGGTCGGATCTTCAGCTATGATAATCATTATACAAAGTCAAGATTTTCCTGGTTTGTGTAATTATAATCTAACTTGTGTACTTGTTATAGTTTGGTTACTCGAAACAGCGCACGGCACATCAAAGCACACAGAAATCAAACTGCGCTGCAAATTCTTAAAGCTTTCTCCCCTTGCTGCTTTTGTTATCCAATAAAATCGTGCATTTTTCCAGGGTTCCAGTGACGTTAACCAATCTAATCCGACGAATTTGATCATGTGATCGTCATCCCATAATGGTCAACGCATGTTTCACGATGTTGTTTATTGATGAAAAATAGTTTTGTATTGCATAATACTATTTCTTGCGCTCGTATGTGTTTGTTATATGAACGTACCAGTTTCTTGTGAGCTGGTCTAGTCAAGTAGTAAGACTTTGGCCGTTCTTACTGCTAATTTCGTGCCGCCTAACCGTTAGGTATAGCTAGTATTAGTGACTTCAGTCGTTTCTGAATCGTGTGCGTTCTTGTCATAAATTATACTGTAAGTGCATTTCGAGTAGATTGGCTGCATTCTGCAATTTCTCGTGCACTTTATTGCATAGAAAAATAAAATGAATAGCAAGGATAACAAATGTTGTTCAATTTGATAGCATTAACAACTTCATTAACGGTTAATTTTAGAAATTTTAGCAATCCTTCTCTATTGTTTAGCCTACCCTTTCAGCCTTCGGGCAAGGGGTGCAATGGACTGTTTACATGGTATAAAACATCTGTACTACACAGAGACAACCTATAAATGTTTGTATTTATAAGTGATTAATTACATCACAACTCATTCAGGATTACCCTAGATTGACAGGTTAAAGCCATATCAAGGTTTTTTGCCTATAATTATGTCTCTTTTGTTAAAGTTCCGTTAAGTGTTTTGTCCACATTTTCTCTGTCGCATTTTACATAAACGTTTTCTCTAAAAAATTGTCTGCTTAGTGAAAATACAGTGAAATTCTGTAATAAATTAACACAGATTACTATATGGCTTCCAAGTTTTGCCTTTGCAGGAAGTAAGAAGTAGTCATATAAATTATGTTCTTTTTTTGCTGCAGAAAGTTCATTTTTCTCTTCAAAATCATTTCAGAAATGTACAGTTTAATTATTATTATCATTTATTTGAACATGCTTGCATACAATAGATGGGTACCTGCAGTCCAGTTAGTTAGTATATACAAATAGACGCATTAGCAAAAAACCAGATCACAGAAAACAATAAAACTTGTTACACAGTAAATATAAGAACGTAAAGTAAGCCTATCATTAGTACCTATGAGAACTTAACGCGTGCATATATGATTTACAATATGCAGCAGCATTTCTCTATAGAAAAAAGAATATCTTTCCTTTCTAATACATAAAGTACATCATTTACCAAACGGCATAATACTCTTTGAAAGATGTTTGTCTTGTTGTTTTCTGGATATGATTCTGGTAATAATTGCTAATTTTATTATTGCAATAGTTAAATACCAAGAGTCGTATGTTATGTCCTATAATAGAATTCACAGAATACATAGCTTGTTTGGCAAGAAAATTGACACTACAATTATTGCTATTCATACGTGCGTTGTAAAATTTAATAAATCGTGATTCAAACATGTTACTGGGTCGTGCAAGACCACTTACCGTATTTTCCCGTGTATAAGAGACCCTTGTGTATAAGAGACCCCTTCAATTTTTAGGCAAAAATTCTGGAAAAAAGTTTTTTGGTAATGAATAACTTTATTCATCATAGAAATCATTAAATTCCTCATCACTCTCATCAAAAATATCAACTGCAATTCCAGCCAGTTCATCATCAGAGGAGTCACTCTGCTCAAAAATGGCATTGTCCTCTGTGCCGTCCATGGCATTGGAGATGCCACACTTCTTGAAAGATTTAATAATGACCTCTGGCTTTACACCATTCCATGCCTTGAGGACCCAGCTGCAGACTTCTCCAAGGGTTGGCTTTCTTATCTTGCCAGTTGGTGTCAGATTGGAGTCGGCATCTTGCATCCACTTCGTGATTAATATTAATAATTTTATCATTAGAATTTAGCCATGGAGAAGATTTATTGAAAGGAAACTATAATTATTCGAAATAAAACAGTTGTAGAGCACTTATTTCTTTAAAATCATTAGTGTCACAATTTATGCATCTGATTGAAAAGACTTACTCCCATGTATAAGAGACCCCCTATTTTTAAAGTGAAAATTCTGAGCAAAAAAGGGTCTCTTATACACGGGAAAATACGGTATATAGGGCAAAAAATATCTATGGGTCATGTTCGACAGTTGCCATGGTTTTCTGACTCCATTATTCTAAGCAGTATCCAGACTGCGAATGCTTTTTATTTCAAGTTTTCAAATTTAGGTGCCATAAAAACTATGACAATAACAGCTCTGTGGTGGCGTACACGCTTTCCCCATGATGTTAAATTCTTTCCGGAGTAATTGCAAAGGCCTAAAAAATGGCGCTACTCATTTTTTACTGTATATACGCTAAATTTTCCCAAAGTACAATGCGAGTGATAATAATCCATGTTATGTAAAGGTTTGTAACACGTTTTCCTTACAACCTCATTCAGCCTCCATTACTACATTTGTGTGCTTGCATAGCAAAATCGTCCATAAATCGGTAGTTAAGCTTTTCTGGTTATTCATATATCGTGAATCTCCATTTCATGAGCATTATTTTGATACCAAGTTCATCGCTCTATGTTATTTCTAAGCTGAGATAATCCACGTTGAAGTTGAAGTGCAGGCTACACGCTGAAAAGGATAATCTTGAGAAAATCTCTGTTAAAGTTAGTCATTGTTTTTCTTCGCATTTCTACAAAACACTTAGCAACCGCACAGATGTTGGTGGCTACAGACTTTGTAAAAACACATGGAAGTTATGTTTAAATCCAGTAGATGGTTTTTGCTAACATAGATCTTGGCTTGGCAACAGAGAAAACCCAAAGCAAAATGACTGCTTCCATGAGCTACTATCGGAGTTTGAAAATGCAAGTTTTTTTACAATTATAGTACTAGTTTAGTAGAGAAGTTGGTTATAAAATTAGATTTTTAGTATTTTTAAACATTTTCTTGATAATTTGATGCTAGAATGTAGAAGTCCAATATATTTAGCATTTGTTTTTATAAATTTAGACCAAATTTTTGGGTCATTCAACTTTGAAGCATCATAACGTAGTTTTAACTATGCCGACTTCTGGACAGTTTTGGTTTGCAAGCACAGATTTGGATTTTTATCCAGAAACCCAGAGTTAAAACATGGAAATGAGTTGGGCATGGTCAACAAGTAAAGATAAAATTTCGAGTACTTGTCATAAAGTCATGGTTCAAGACAAGAAAATTTTTGTAATGGTGTACCATGAAAAACGTAGAGTTGAGTCCGTATTTTTTATTTAATACTTTATTTGATGTTTAAACGTTCAGTACGTCTGGACTAGGTCATCTGAAAGTTAATAAACAAACGTGTATTAGTTTCCAATTAGGTAGAAATTTCTAACATTGATTTAGCTAGATGTAGATTACCATAATTAGGTATGAATAGGTGATTATTTATTTTGCTTGAATTGCTACCAAATTTTAGTGACTTTCACCATTTAGCTACAGGTATAGTTGGTTTAAATGCAGGTATACTTGCTTTAATTGCAGGTATACTTGGTTTAAATACAGGTATACTTGCTTTAAATACAGGTATACTTGGTTTAAATACAGGTATACTTGGTTTAAATGCAGGTATACTTGGTTTAAATACAGGTATACTTGGTTTAAATGCAGGTATACTTGCTTTAAATGCAGGTATACTTGCTTTAAATACAGGTATACTTGGTTTAAATGCAGGTATACTTGGTTTAAATACAGGTATACTTGCTTTAAATGCAGGTATACTTGGTTTAAATGCAGGTATACTTGCTTTAAATGCAGGTATTCTTGGTTTAAATGCAGGTATACTTGGTTTAAATACAGGTATACTTGCTTTAAATACAGGTATACTTGGTTTAAATGCAGGTATACTTGCTTTAAATGCAGGTATACTTGGTTTAAATACAGGTATACTTGCTTTAAATACAGGTATACTTGCTTTAAATACAGGTAACCTTGGTTTAAATGCAGGTATACTTGCTTTAAATGCAGGTATACTTGGTTTAAATGCAGGTATACTTGCTTTAAATACAGGTATACTTGGTTTAAATACAGGTATACTTGCTTTAAATGCAGGTATACTTGGTTTAAATGCAGGTATACTTGGTTTAAATGCAGGTATACTTGCTTTAAATACAGGTATACTTGCTTTAAATACAGGTATACTTGCTTTAAATACAGGTATATTGTTTAAATACAGGTATACTTGCTTTAAATACAGGTATACTTGCTTTAAATACAGGTATACTTGGTTTAAATGCAGGTATACTTGCTTTAAATACAGGTATACTTGCTTTAAATACAGGTATACTTGCTTTAAATACAGGTATACTTGCTTTAAATACAGGTATAGTTGGTTTAAATGCAGGTATACTTGCTTTAAATGCAGGTATACTTGGTTTAAATACAGGTATACTTGCTTTAAATACAGGTATAGTTGGTTTAAATGCAGGTATACTTGCTTTAAATACAGGTATACTTGGTTTAAATACAGGTATACTTGGTTTAAATACAGGTATAGTTGGTTTAAATACAGGTATACTTGCTTTAAATGCAGGTATACTTAGTTTAAATGCAGGTATACTTGGTTTAAATGCAGGTATACTTGATTTAAATACAGGTATACTTGGTTTAAATACATGTATAGTTGGTTTAAATGCAGGTATACTTGGTTTAAATGCAGGTATACTTGGTTTAAATACAGGTATACTTGGTTTAAATACAGGTATACTTGGTTTAAATACAGGTATAGTTGGTTTAAATACATGTATACCTGGTTAGATCATTTTAAAATTCTTCACTTTTTACTTTGCTGAGATGGTTGCCCACTGCTTCCATACAATGGGCAATATCTTTTCGTTCATGCGTTGCACAATTTTGCTTTGCGCACTACGACCGCCTTGAACTTTATTGTTAATCAAATTACTATTGATATTTTACATTTGAAAACTTTTTTGAGCTCTTCATTGAAAGGTTGAAACTCCCTCATTGTGTCAGCTTGCTGTATAGGACCTCCAATTTTCCATTTCAATATTGAGCAAATTCCGTTTCAAAGAATCGTCAATTCCATTTCAATTCCACTTCACATAAATTAGAAGCAACATGGCCCTGTAACTAATATTTATCATTAAATTATGTGATGTGCAATAGACAGTAATTAAAAAAGTAAATTTTTATTTAAAATAAGTATGTAGTCTGTCAGGTATTTGTATTTGGCTAAGATAAAATAAGAATGCCAACATTTAATTCGCACACAATAGTACTGAACAATATCCTATCATATTCGTACAAATCATCGGGAATTCCTTGGCTAGCTGTCGCACGCATAACATCGTCAGATCGTGTTTGTGTCAACAGGGGAAACCTTTCCACAAACGTATTACTATTCCCTACAAGCTCACGCTAAAAAAATTCTTATATTTCTTGTGGTAAATGCAAAAACAAACTGGAAAGTAGGGCCGCAAGTTGCATAAAAGATAAAACTCGGGGGGGGGGACTTCTATTAAGGTCGCGAAAGGCTGAAAAAACTGCTTATTATTGCTAGAAAGTAGCATGTGAAGAAAATTCCGTCTGTAGTATGCAGTAAATTTACAGAAAAGTCGGAAATCAGACCAATTCCGCGATCGCAGAAAATCGGAGGCCCTAGGTGTATTAAAAACTTTATCATGGTTTTTATAATCGGAGGCCCTGGGTGTATTAAAAGCCTTATCATGGCTTTATACTGATCTAATCTGAGTTGCATCAAGATCCATTGAACTGAATGTTTTTTCAGATGTGAGGTGGCTACTAGCTACTGAGTTGTGCACCTAGAAGTGCGTCAATGTATGCATCTTCCATTTTGCAGTGGTATGAGTCTTTTTTGAACTTACCGCATTAATTTTTCTAGAGCTGAATAGTCATTCTAGGCGGCATTTCTTAAATTTAATCCTCTGAATAAAATGTTTACTTTGATAGCATGAATGATTAGCAGTATTGTGTGCTACTAAAGTAACTTAAGTGTGTCAAACTGCTGGCATAATATACCACAGGCAGGGCCGGCCTTAGGTAATTGGAGGCCCTAGGCGAAGTTATGAGAGAGAGAGAGAGAGAGAGAGAGAGGGAGGGAGGGAGAGAAAGAGAGGGAGAGAGAGAGAGAGAGAGGGAGAGAGAGAGAGAGAGAGAGAAAGAGTGAGGGTTAAAAGGTTAAAAGAGAAAGAGAGAGAGAGAGAGAGAGAGGAGGCAGTATGTTCGCATAAAGCAAAAAAATGTTACCTCGGCGTGAGGCCCCCCTGGAGGGTGAGGCCCTAGGCGGTTGCCTAGTTTGCCTATGCTTAAGGCCGGCCCTGACCACAGGTGGCACAAAGTGTGATGCCATTTAATGTTTAAGAAAAGGAAGCAGTATAATTTACTGCCATTAAAGGAAAAGTTGTGGCTGTTTGGAAGCTGAGCTTATCTTGTTGTTTAAAGAAAGTTTTAGAAGTTTCATCAGTATAGATGTATTAAGAAACTTGTGTCTTATATGACCTAGTAAAATCACCTTAAATCAATTAGGAGAGCTGCTACTGTAATTTGAAATACAGTGCTTATGCTGCTTCGACATGAAAATGATTTAATTTTATTCATCCGTAAACTTGTGAAAGTGTTAGAGTAAGTCCTGGCTTAACGACCCTATTGCATTCCAGCAAAGCATGACGTTAAGTGAAACGTCGTTAAACGAAACCAAGACTTCCATAGAAAGAAATGTAAGATAATTGACATACGTTCCAGCGGTAGTTCAACATTGCGTAGTGAAAGCCGAGCCTTAGAGAGAACTTGGGATAATTTCATGAATGTAGTACTAGGTAGCTGCTGTAGCAACAGCTTGCAGACATATTTCTTCTGCATAAAGTTTAAATGTTGGTGCCTGGAGGCTTATAAATATACCTTGCATGATACAAACAGCTAGCATTTAGTGCATAATTGGAGCAAAAGCATATTTTAGTGTTACGTTAGTAGTATGTTTTTAGAACAGAATAATGCAACATATACCATTTTAATGCTTCAGATTAGGTAATAAACTTATTAATAAAATAAAAATGGCTTTAGGCAAAGTAAATGCAGGCATTAGTGCCCGTCTAACTAACGAATGGCAAAATGCACGTAACAGTGAAGAACTAGTGACGCGAACGTGAAATTGCATTTGTATGGTAATAATTATTTCACGTAAGTCATTCTTTAAAAAATAGTTTGTTTCCCTTCAATATCTTAAAAAGGAGGTGGTTTTGACCCACAGTTTAAGATTGGGCCCCGTTTTGCTTTAGAAATTTTCTTTTCAGACTGATCGTGAAGAATTCCCATCATGTTCATGCACCATTACAGAAATAATTTATATAATATTCCTACATAGAAATTGTACTTGCAAAAATGTGACATATAATCTGTGAGCATCATAGTCACAACTTTTTCGTTGTATTTTTAGGGTTTCAATGTTGTAAAAAGACAAGCGGGACTTAGTGATTCACTCTGCACATAGAAGATGACAATGCCTGGTAACAATGATGTCCGTAGAAAATATCTGACCGTCATCATTATTAGATGGTGAAGCGTTCACAAAATAAATTCTAACTTTGAAAAACTTGGGCATCCAGTGTCATGTATCAACAGATTTTCTCATACTAATGTCAGTGGGATCGCTATGGCAACTGATTAAGTATTAGACGTGTCTGCTTCCAGCAATGGTGTTTCTTGCACGATTGTTTGGAATGGTCACGAGCAACTGACAGCAATGGAAGAATCTCCTCTCGATCAAACAACCCGCAAGAAATGGCAGAACGTGTGCGAAGTGTGCGGCATTCATTGCACGAATTCACTAAGCGTTGCTGAACACAAAAAGTGTCATGCGAAGTGTTCAGTTTGTGAAAAGCTATTCCTGCGCAAATACGAACTGTTTCATCACATACGAGATCATGCAAAGACTTGGCCGTACGTGTGTCCGTTCTGCGTTGAACCATTTGAAAAGCTCTCTGGCCTAAAGTCTCACTTACGGTCCTTACATTACTGCATGCAAACTTTAAATTACTGCGGCGTTTGCGACTTGAACTTTAGTTTTTTTGATGAATTTCTTGCTCACTGGAATGAAAATCATCCATCGTATGTCATCGACACCTGTGATGATGTTACCGTTGAAGAGCAAAAACTGCCCGGTGAAGGTAAAAATATGTCGGTTTTGCAAGAAATGAACGTGGCAGGAGAGGCTGTAATAAACTTGATAGATGATATTAAACAGTACGAAACGTGTCCGGTGTGTGGTAGATTAATGCCCAAGAATACTTCACTGTTACAACACTTGCGTATTCACATGCGGTTGCTGGTGTATCAATGCTCAGTGTGCAAGTGCACTTTTGAGTTTCAGAGCAACATGATGCATCACCTGAAATCCCATTTGAAGACAACGTTTCAATGTTTCTGTTGCTCATTCAGCGACAACGACTACGGCGTTGTAAAGGATCACGAAAAGTGTCATCCTGTGGACTACGCTTTGTTTACAAAGTTGTTTCAGAAAGTCTCGCGAAGCCACGGCAACAAGTTGTTGTGCAGTCGGTGTTTGCATGTTTCAAAAAATGATTTGGAAATGCGGGAGCATCTGAAAGTGCACGACGCAAGTACTGGTGAAGCATTGTCCTGTGAGAAGTGTCCTGGAAAATTCCCTTCGCCGGAGAAACTCAGGGAGCATCTAATAATGGCTCATTGCGTCTGCCAGCTTTGTGGCATTTCGTTTAAGAGTGCGGATGATCTTAAAATGCATATAAGTAGCGTTTATCCTGATGGTCCATCAGCATTGTATACAAAGAAAGTTTATCATGCTCAGATTTGTGAACCTTGTAACACTGGCTTCGCAGGCAGGGCTGCTCTTCGTGCTCACACCGCAATGGATCATCTTCAGTGGTTCCCTATTATCACTGAAAAAGAGACTCGCATAGAAAGAGGGACCAGGAAAAATGATAAGTGTCTGCTAAAGCTTCGTGGCGAGGACAGCAAAAGCGAACAACACAGTTTTACGTGTAGGCAGTGCAAGTTAGCTTTTTCGTCAGTAAAACTATTAAATTATCATTCCTACCTCCACTTTCCAGTATCGCGCTGTGATCAGTGCAACATTGCTTTTGGCGTACCGTCCTTACTTAGAAAGCACAAACTGTTAAAACATGGAGCAGGCTTACCATGTCCAAAATGTTTTCAAGGATTCAATTCGCTTTTAGCTTTAAAAAGGCATAGATTTGTTTGTGTGTTGGCGAATAGGTGTTACAAATGCAATATGTCGTTTTCCAGTAAATCAAAACTATTTGCTCACACAAAAATCCACAAGAAAAAGCAGAAGAGTTTGACTTCAAAAGATTCTCTGCGTTACAGTTGCAAAATTTGCAAAAAAACATTTTATTTCTACGCGATGGCAAGAAGGCACGAAGAATATTGCAGTCAGATTTCGGAGGAACAAAGAAACACAGTCGTTTTTGGAAAGCATGTGAAAGTTTACAAACGTATCCACCATCAGCATGGAAAGCAGCTTTACTCATGCAAAAAATGCCACTCCAAATTTCACAGTATGCTCCTATACAAAAAACACTATGATTTGTCACATAGAAAGATTGTTTGTGTGCCATGTGGGACAACGCTGCTCGGACGAAAAGCTTTGAAAGCTCATCGGTGCAGCAGCAGCCCATCATCACCTAGAAAAGAACTGCCACAATGTGCAAAAGACCAAGGACAGAATTTAATTGTGTCTCCAGTAGAAGATAGTGGAATGGAACAGGCGACGTATCAAGTGCAAGACTTGCTAGATACGGAAGAAGTCAAACCTGTGGAAGATAAAGGGCAAAATTTATTCGCATGCTTGCAGGCTGATGGCAAACAAATTACTTCTCTAAAAGATTATGAAAGGCGGAAATTATCAAGCACCTTAAGTGGAAAGGTAGACGCAGGAAAACTTCGTGACTGTGACTTTTGTTTAGAGACGTTTCCATCCGATTCTGCCCTGGAGTGCCATACGTTAGCCGTACATCAACTACCTTTCCCGTGTAAGATCTGTGGGATGCGTTATTCAACTCTGGATGGCTTAGCGAATCATCAGCAAACGCATGATGACATAAGCGGTCTAAGTTGTTCAATGTGTACAGTTAGATGTTCCGATGAACCGACTCTGACAGGACACCTGCTGCTAATGCATAAAAAGTTACTCTGCCTGTATTGTGGTAGAATATTTATTACATGCAACGATCTCCAAGCGCATCAACTAGAGTCAGGAAATTTGAAAATGTTATGTGAATCTCAGAAACGTTTTGACTGTGAATTATGTTCCAAGTCCTTCAAAGTCCGTAGACTGTATGAAAAACACACTGCATCGTGCCGTTTGAAGGGACTTTTTTGTACATTTTGCAAACGATCATTTGCGACTCGACCAGAATTTGAAGAGCATGTCCTTACTCACGATAATAATCGACTCCATTCAAGTAATCATCGCGTAAGTGATAAAAAACAAACGTCTGGAAAAGATGTGTCCAAACTAGGTACCAGTCACACCACACCAGTTAAAACTCAACTGGGTGATCTTGACGCCATCCGGGATAGAAGTTTAAATAACCTACGAAATACTCCAGTTGTTCCAGATAAACTTTCGAGTTCAAGCTCAACAACACAAAGTCTAATTATTAATGATAGTATTAGTCCATCTGGCCCAGTTGTTGCCAGCGGGTTCTTCTGCGGAAAATGCAAAGTAACGTTTCCGGATATTCTAACCATGAGCTCTCATATCAGAGCTTGCTCAGCTAATTTGACTGAAAAATATACCGTTAGCTTGAATAACACAAATACCGTTCAAAATTACTTCCGCAATAAGAATTTGAAATCTGTAACTAAATCGCGTACTTCATGTACAAGAAAACAAAGAGCTCAAATTAAATGTTTAGAAACACAGAAAATCGAAAGACGGGGCAGGAAGAAGAAAATTCGCCCCGCTCAACAGGGCCTCAAAAGTAGTTTAAAGACAAAAAATGTAAACACTGCAGGTAGGCGTAATAGACGTGCACAAAAGCAGGATATCGTGATGAAGGAAATCTATGATGATGTGGACGAGTCCGATGAAGAAATTATTCACGTTCCAGAGCTGAATGAACAAGAGCTAATGTATGCTGTTAACAGACCAGTTATTAAACTTCCAAAAGTTGACAGTATTGACATGCGCAAACTCATCAACGAGATCCTCTCCCCGAGTCCAGTTTCGAGCGCTAAACGAAATCTGTTTGGTGGAAAAATGTCTAATGCTCAGTTACAGGCATGTAACGGGAAGACTTTTGACATTAACAGCTATTTCTCAAAGATGAGGGAATTAAAGCATCCTGATTTGCGGAAAGTGAATAAAAATAACCCCGTGGTATGTTCTGTAGAAGGAGCTCGACAGAAATCGTTTTTGGAAACTGGAAGCAGATCGCGTAGTGAAAAACCTCGAGAAATTGATGTAAAACTGAAAAAAGTTACTCAAAGGAAAAATATTTCGGAGACTCTGCATAGTGTAAAATTATCTTCGCCTGTTTCTTTAAACTCACCTAACATCAGTAATGTTAGAAAAATTAAAGAAACTCACCTAGAAAAGGTTAAATCCAGTGAACTTGGTGGAGTAGCAAAGGATATGGCAGCTGGAGTTAACTTCCATCTAAAACAAGACAAGAATTTCTTGAATGACGAACATGAGGATAGAGCTAATGCTGATATAGCAAAAGAAAATGAAGGCTATCTGTCTGATGAGATAGACAGTATATTGCATGATTCTCCGATTGAAGGTGAACTTCCAAACTTGTGTGAAAATGATCTGAACATTATTAATGATCAAGCAGATCAGAACAAATCGTACGATTCAGATTTAGAAAACTTGTTAGATAGCTTTGCTGGTGAGATTGAAAAGAATGCACCACCCTGTACTGAATCACTTTCCACTTACAGAAGCAATTCCAACATCAGAACTAATAAACAAGATGAAAAACAAAGCTTAACACTTATTGACAACTTAATCAGTTGTCAAGAGGCTTGCAGTGACACTAAAAAAATACCAAAGCATGAAAGTGTTGCTGCAAATCTCAGCAAAACAGTGGAAGTTACAAAAGCTTCATTAGTAGTAATGGATAACAATTCCCAAGAATCAAGGAGTGAATCTCTGCAATCAGGAACAAGCATTAAACCTCCAAAGCGAGACGGAAAGTCTTTTGTGTTAGAGAATGGTATTTTGCAGAGTGCGAAACAAGGCTTATGCAAAAAGGGTAAAGAAAGAAACAGCTCCACCAAAGCAGATGGTGTTATTCATACTGTCTCAGTATCTCATGCGAAAACAGATTGCAAAGTTCAAAGCAATGATTTATCTACTAAATCACCAAGAACTTCCAGAATTCGAACACCTAGTAGGAAAGTTATCGAAAGTGCAGGACAGACTATTATTAAAGGTAGTAAACCCATGTATAATCAGCTGTCATTTGTAGAGAAGAAAAATGAAGTGGCTACAGAATTTGAAATAACATCAATAACCAGTTGCTCAGAGATCAAAGATAGCAGCAGAAAAAGCGAATCGCTGCCTTGTACTATCAAGGAAAGAAGTGATAATTTGCCAAGCAAAGCGTTAAAAAGTTGTGAAGAAAACAGTATATCGATGCCGAAACGAGAACGAAAGAAATCTCAGATATTGATTGAAAGCGAAGAAAGTCCAAAGAATCGGTCAAAACGGGTATCCAAAAACATAGAGCAAAAGTGCATACAAAGTCGTCCAAGTAGAAGCAAAGATATTGTATTGTTGGACGTCACCAAAGACTCTGATGTGCAAGAAAATGCAGATGCCTCCATGTTGGAATCACATGAAACCAACATAAAGCGAAAACGCAAAAAATCTCTTTGGTTAATTGAAACTGAGGAAACCAATAAGCTAACACGTAAAAACAAGGAACTAAATGCAAGTCACCTGGATGAAGCAAGCAATGAAAAAGTAAAGAGTATAGTAGCTGAACACCTAAAAACGGAAAACAAAACTGTTCCAAAAGCGTCACTTATCATTTATGACAATAAAAGCATTGGTGCTGAAGATGGTAGTGGAGATGCTTCCGTGTCAAAGCGAGAACGTAAAAAACCAAAATGGTTGAGTGACAGTGCTATGGTAACACCCGGAAAACGAAATTGCAGTAAACTGATTGTTCAACCTAAAGAACTTAGAGAGGATGTTGTTGCCGTGTCAGCGATGCCCGAGCAAGCTGAACATCGAGAAATACCTGTGGTCACAAACGTTGTGAACAAGCGTAATGCTGTAACTCCTTCAAATCAGCTTAAAGTTGGTAGTGGAGAACTCAATAAAAGTGATGAAACTGAGACAGTGAAGCGAGTACGCCAAAAGCCTAAATGGTTAATTGAGAGCGAGGAACTTCTTTTTGCTGGCATGAAACAAGGTCTGAATAAAACAAATTCCAAAGCCAATTCTATGAAGTCTGGTGCATTTGCAGTGAATAATGAGCAGACGAAAAAGATCGAAGAAGGAGATGATGAAATCCAATCTGGAAAAAAGAAGGCTAGAAAAGAGCTGTTGCCATCTTATCGTGAAAATAGAGCAAGTGCTGTTGAAAAGGAATTTGGTGGTGTTGCATCAAGTGGTTTGAATTCTGCAAAGGGAAAGAATGCCATATTGCCTTTGTCTGATGATCGAAAATTTGACATTAGTGATGAATCCTGCAGTACAACAGGCGGAAAACGAATTCGGAAAAAATCTCGATTATTGGTGGAGAGCGAAGAGACTATGCGCCAGACGAAAAGGGCCAACAAAAAGGAAAAGGTAGAAAAATCAGGTGAAAATTCACAAAAGATTAGCAGTGAAACAGCACATGATAGGTTGGTTAAACAGAAACTAAACATGCAGCCACAAATTATGATTAACAATGAAGAAAAAGACTTGGACAAAGGTAGCATTGTTGTTACAAAATCCCATAAAAAACAACTGAAAACTGGAAAGAAAATTCCGGAAGAAAATATCGCGACCGAAGCTGAAAATCATTCTACACCACTGTTACTGCTTCAAAATAACAAAGAAATGGATACCGAATTTACGAATGAAGATACCATGGTTTCAAATGATGCAGTCCTGACTAAATTTACTGCAGGGCAAAAGAGAGGTAGAAATATCAGCAGTGCTTCTAAATGTATTTTGATATCCAATGTTAAGCGTAAAGCTGAAAAGAACGGCGAACTTGTGGAAAAGCATGAGGGAACTTCTGAAACAGGGGATGTAGAAGTTAAAAATGCTTCCTTGCCAATTATTGCCAAAGACAAAGATTCTCATTTTCCCGCAGAGTCAAAGCGAGAAAGGAAAAAATCTCGGTTATTAATAGAAAGTGAAGAATCTGTCCTTTTAGCGACTGAGGCACAGAAGAAGAAATCAGGCAAATCAGGCTCAGTGGTTGACGATGGCAAGAAGTGTATGTCTAAAGCATTAACCGTTTTGTCAAGTGTTTCTGTCTTAAAGGGCAGTGACAATGGCACCATTAAAGATTCTGCTGAAGCCAAACAGACGAATGAGACATCAAAACTGGCTAATGATGAAAAATCAGATATTGCTTTAAAATGTGAAAGCCTTGATCGCCATGAAAAACCACAAGCAAATGCTGCCGAGTCCAGAATAATGTTTCTAAATGGTGAGCGAAAGGACAATGCTAGTCCAGACAATAAAGGGCCTAATATTGTACTTTTAGATGCAAATGGAAATCATGAAAACACTAAAAACGATTTACTGAATGAGCAGATAATTGAAAATAAATCATATCATCAGCACAACAGCAGCAGTGTGAAAAATGATAAACTTGAACTGAAAAGTGCAAAGAATAGAATTGACAAGAATCATTCTTGTGCGGAAATCAATACCGCAGACAACACGCCTTTCCGTAAATGTGCTAACGAAACCTCTGATACCACCCTTCAGCAAACGGTCAATTCATCTAGTGAAAACATAACAGAAAGAGAACGAGTTCCACTAGGCAGCAAAATGGCAAAAAAAGTCACGCGAATACGGTGTAATGGCTGCGGGTTTGGCTGTACTGATATTTATGAGTTAAAAGCTCACATGGAAAAGAAACGAATTTGCAAATTTTCCAATCGTCCAATAGATGAACTTCTCAAAAGAAGCGCGTCTGTAGCTGAAAGCTCCACTGGCAGTGATGAAACTCGTCTATCTAAACCTGCCAATGTAAAACAAACGCCGAGTCGTACCATTGATGTTGATATTATACCAGCTACCTCCATGTTGGATGAAATTTCTACTCAAGGTGATGTAAAACTCCAGGATGTAACAGATGCTAATATAAGGAAGACAAGCTCAATGGCCAATGTTGGTGATAACAGCAAAACTTACTGCTTCCAGGTCAAACCGTCTTCTGGCAAAGTTGTGTGTAAAAGCATTACGCAAAGTGTGCTCAAATGCAACAATAAGACTGTGAGTAAACAAAAGGAAAGGCATATACTTCCGAAATTACATCGCTGCTTTTATTGCGTTAAATATTTTCGCACCAAACAAGCTCTGAAGCAACATCTTGTCAAATGTACACCACTGAACACTGACAACAATGATAATAATGTGATTGAAGCAGAAGTTGTAGACAGTACAGCGGACATTGAAAGCCTGAATGGTGAGGAAAATCACCAGGTGAATAGCCCTGTTACTATTAAAGAAGCTGGTATAGGCATTAGTAACGAAGGTTCTATTGTCTTCAACTGTCATTTGTGCAGCGAAGAATTTCCCAGTAAGTCTTCTTGGCTAGATCACCTGTCATTAGTGCACGATCAGCTCGACACAAACGACCAGGAAGAGGAGAGTTTTCTTGATCTTACGTTGGCATTCTTCTGTACAATTTGCAGCCATCCATGTAGTTCACGAGATCAGCTGAGAAACCACTTCGAGAAAACTCACCACATGAATAAACAAATGAGCACCGAGGAAACAAACTCGGTTCCGGCTTGTGCAATCGAAAAAAGTCTCCTCGGCGTCTCGCCGTCTTCTAGCAAAGCTGTTGCGAGTGACGTTCAGGCCGTGGAATACATTCAGACAATTAACGTTCCTCCTTCTGAAGATGAGGATGTGAGAGCAAGAAGGAAAGGCCAGTTTGTGTGCTTCGTGTGCAAGAGAACGTCGACGCGAAAGCACGACTTGAAGCGGCATCTGATGAAAGTACATCGCTTGGATGAAGATGATGCAAAAGCGAGTTCGGAAGGAGCAGCTGTGGAAGCAACAGCAGAGCAACCGTTCCCTGAGAATAGAAAGAAGCATAATCATATTTTTGCGTGTGATATCTGTGGTGAGGAGTTTAGCAGAAACGTGGATTTGAAATACCACCTTATGTCGCACGACACCACCATGTGTAGTCAGTGCGGGATAGATTTTGGGACACATGCGAAATACATCGAGCATTTTCTCGTGGGAGACAGTTCTTGTGTGAATCCGGAAGACGCAGTGTGGCAGAACAATGCTGATAACCACAATGCATTGTGGCAGGACAATGCAGATAATCACAATGCAGTGTGGCAGGACAATGCAGATAATCACAATGCAGTGTGGCAGAACAATGCTGATAATCACAACGCTTGCACGCTGTGCGGTGAGACGTTTACAGACGTCTGTGAGATGCAGTCGCACATGGATTCGCACGCAGAGCAAGTTTTACAGCAAGTGGCTACACCAAGCACCGTGGAGGTCGTGTATGTTGACAACGACACGTTTAGTAGAATCAAAGATGGAGAACAGTTATAACACTTGTAGCCGACGTTTTTTCCCCGTGTTGATTTTGAACTTTAGATTTGCGGTTAATGATGTAGAGAGAGAATTTATAACATGTTTGCATGCATGTGTGTATTCGGGAGTATGAATACTTATCTAGTTGTCAAGACATTATGTGCATGTATGTATTCGAGAATATGAATATGTTTGTAGTTCCCAAGGGATTATGTGCATATACATTTTAGGAATATGAATATGCATGTAGTTGTCAAGACTTTTTGTGCATGTACATATTTGGGAATATGAATATCTATATAGTTGTCAAGACTTTATGTGAATGTGTGTATTTGGGAATATGAATATATATGTAGTTGTCAAGACTATGTGCATGTACATATTCAGGAATATGAATATGTATGTAGTTGTCAAGACATTATGTGCATGTATGTATTTGGGAATATGAATATGTATGCAGTTGTGAAGACATGTGCATGTACATATTTGCGAATATGAATATGTATTTAGTTGTTTAGATTTTATTGTAAAGCAATTTGTAAAAACCTTAGTTATTGTGTCTCAAACTTCTCCACCTGCTACTGGTGTCATAAAACCTCTTAAGATTATGTTTCTTGTAAATCTGATTCGTGCTATTCAGATTGTTCTTTTGATGTTGTCAAAGAATTTGCTGAAACAGTTAACTTCATAAAGTAATTATTTATAAATTTGGCTTCAAGTTAATGACTCACTTATTAGTATAATGGTTTTTCTTGGCAAATAATATATGCTACATATGCATGTAAGTTTGCAATGCAAATGACAATTAAAAAACTAAAAGATTCATTTCTGATTGATACAAATGTTGCTCATAAGAAACAGGAAAGTATTGAAAATACTTCTAAATGTACATCTTTTATTGTGTATGTACAGTTATAGGATTAATATAGTTTGTATATATTATAACAGCCATTTTAAAATGTAATTAAATAACTTTTAGAAACGCCTGTCTATGCCACCAATTTTTTGATAGGTGAATTTGATACACGCGTACAACATCTGCAACATCTTGTCTTGCAAATTTGCAAATCTGTTTATTCCTTATATGGTTTGTAAGCATCTATGAATTTAGAGAATTTTTTGTAGCTTTGTGAGAATCAGTGACAGCCCTGTACCTAACGTGACTGTAGCTATAACGATTAGGCTGTTATACACTTGTGCTATTATTAGTTTTGTGGACACGATCTGCTGATGTTATTAATAAGTTTATCATGTCCTGGGCAGATTATCCAAATTTTCACCCCTTTGTATTACCATGTTATTTTAATAATTTCATTATTAATTTTGATTTTGTTAAATGAGTTATTCTAGTGTACAGTTGCCAATATTTGCTTAGGCATTATTTATATCTTTTTTGTTTTTGTTTTTTTTTTTCATGACGTTTTTTTCATGTTAGCTTCTTGTGTAATATTTCATCACCTACTCTGTTCTTCATGAACTTCCCTCCTTCATGAACTACTCTTCTTCATGAACTACCCTCCTTCATGAACTACTCTTCTTCATGAACTACCCTCCTTCATGACCTACTCTTCTTCATGAACTTTTTGTTTTTTTGTTTTTTGTTTTTTTGTTTTTTGTTTTTTTGTTGTTGGTTTTTTTGTTTTTTGTTTTTTTGTTTTTGTTTTTTTGTTTTTTTTTTTTGTTTTTGTTTTTTTGTTTTGTTTTTTTGTTTTTGTTTTTTTGAACTTCCCTCCTTCATGACCTACTCTTCTTCATGAACTACCCTCCTTCATGACCTACCCTCCTTCATGAACTTCCCTCCTTCATGACCTACTCTTCTTCATGAACTACCCTCCTTCATGACCTACTCTTCTTCATGAACTACCCTCCTTCATGACCTACTCTTCTTCATGAACTTCCCTCCTACATGAACTACTCTTCTTCATGAACTTCCCTCCTACATGAACTACCCTCCTACATGAACTACCCTCCTTCATGAATTACACTACTTCCAAGACAACAATTCTGAACGACTAAACACACAATTAAACGAAACATGAGTAAGTTTTGAACACAATTTATTTTCAATGTAATTTAATTCAAACTCCAATTCACAAAGTAGATCAAATGCCAATTTTTTCTGCAAATGCAAAAACATTTTCAAGTGCAGCATATATCACGAATTATTATATAATTTGGATATTATACATTTACCATTTGGCTAAATAATAGTGAACAATTTGAAAAGAAATAGAAATCTAATTAAACATTTTTACTAAGTTATCTGCAAGTATCTAAATGCTTTACAAAAACTATTTTGGAGTACAGCTAAGTAGGATAACTCTCTGACAGGGTGATGCTAAAAATATTACACAAGAAGCTAACCTGAAAAAAACGTCTTCGAAAAAAAGATATAAAATAATGCCTAAGCAAATATTGGCAACTGTACACTAGAATAACTCATTTAACAAAATCAAAATTAATAATGAAATTATTAAAATAACATGGTAATACAAAGGGGTGAAAATTTGGATAATCT
>JAQGDQ010001179.1:0-57188 GCA_030141605.1 Tubiluchus corallicola | reverse complement strand
GATGTGTAATAGAACAAGAGGAATAATAGAACGATGTGTAATAGAACAAGAGGCGTAATAGAATGATGTGTAATAGAACAAGAGGCATAATAGAACGATGTGTAATAGAACAAGAGGCATAATAGAACGATGTGTAATAGAACAATACAACTATAGATGTGAATAGAACAAGAGGTGTAATAGAACGATGTGTAATAGAACAAGAGGCGTAATAGAATGATGTGTAATAGAACAATACAACTATGGGTGTGAATAGAACAAGAGGTGTAATAGAATGATGTGTAATAGAACAATGCATAATAGAACAATGTGTAATAGAACAATACAACTATAGATGTGAATAGGACAAGAGGCATAATAGAACGATGTGTAATAGAACAATACAACTATGGGTGTGAATAGAACAAGAGGTGTAATAGAACAATGTGTAATAGAACAAGGCATAATAGAACAATGTGTAATAGAACAATACAACTATAGATGTGAATAGAACAAGAGGCGTAATAGAACAATGTGTATTTCTCAAATTTAAATCTGTTTTTTTAAACGAGCTTCACAGAAGACGTTTTTGAAGTATTTCTTCATTTCAGCACCACCTTAAGAAGATTAACCACAAGAAACATCAGATTGAGAAGCTACAGGAGAAGGTGAACCAGAAGGAGAGAGCAAATCAGCAACTGAAGGAAAAGATAAATGCGCTGAATGTGGAGGTGAGCGCATCCGGGAATTTGCAGCAAGCCACGGGTGAGTGAGATCATCATCATCTTCTTATTATTATTTTTCTTCTTCTTCTTGTGACTCTAGTGTTTGGATGACAGATGCATGTCTCTTCAAGCTGCTGATACTCCTAAGCAGCTTGATGAATAAGCCTTTTCGCAGTTCCAGCGATTGACAGTGATTGTAAAAAGGTCAAAGGTTAAGTGTACTAGACAACTCATTTGTGTGCACTTGACAATGACTCACAGCCCATGTCATTGTAATAGTAACAGTTTTAACAGCTAGCTAGAACCTTACCTAGTTCATTTTTTCCTGCTCCCAAGTAAATCACTCTACACACATCACTCGATGCACAGAATTAAGTAAAGTGCACGTAAAACAACTGAAATTACTGAACTGATGTGGACACAGCTTTGTTTTACTCACACGTCACGTGACGGTTGTAGCTCAGACGCGTTGCTGCGGTACACCTAACCTTTGACCTACAGCAACTGCGCTTGCGCACAACGAATCTGCGAAAAGGCTTTTTTCGTTAAGTGATAATTAATAACTCTGTCAAATTTTTTTGTTGACAAAACTCATTTTATGTTGCTGGAGATCTTTCCTTGGCCGAATGTTCAGCTCAGTCATAGATTATAGACACCAGTTTGTAGTTACAGTGAATTGCTGACAGCTAGAATAGAAATAGACAATTTAATTTCTTCTCTTGATGCGACAAATCAATAATTACAAATGGGCAAGACGTTAGAGGTGCATTTTCCTGCTTAATTAAACTTTATTCAGGGCCATTTATACCAGCACATCGAGTTTTAAACTCATCAGGGAAGCAGTTGATTCCCATTTTCTTTGTAATTCGTTTACTCATGCTTGACTTTCAAGCTGTTGTCCTGTGCTGCTTAGCAACTAACCTGCCTCATTAGTCGCAAAAGTTGGAATGGCAGACGGCTTGTATAAATCTCCAGTATGATGAAAAAATAAAACGCCGCTAATGTATTGTGATTTTTAATGGCGTACTAATGCACGTTGTAAAAGAAACTCTAAGATATTTCGCATTTTGTAACTAGTTCACCCCCCCGTATCTTCAGTTTACACGACTTAATTATAATGATATAATAAAAGTATAATGTCTCTTGAACTATGAACTATGAATTTATTTATCAAAAAATACAATATCAAACACATGAATAAATTTTAAATAAAATAATTTGAGTAGTGCAAGGTGAGTGTGCAACCATACGGTCATTAACAGATTCACCTTACTTAAAGGAAAAAATGATTATAATTATGCCTGCTTCTATAGATAACTTGATAATGTAAATAAGGATGAAGTAAATGATGTAATAATAGCAATGGTGTAAGAGCAATATGTTGAGAAAGGAAAACATAATATGTAAATATAATTGTATTGAACATTTAAATATAATTGATGATAGTAATGTTGCCATCATAGCAATGGGTTATGGGGAGGAGGGGGAGGGACAATTTATAAGAATAAAAGTGATTCATTAGCAAAATTAATGCTACAATAATACATTCAAAATTTTTCGTATCATGAGGAAATAATGTTGATTATATGTGGGTGAAGAGAGGTCTTCATACACATGTTCATTAAATTACAATGCTAAATGCTAGACTGCTGAAGAATCTATAGATGTTTAAATGAACAACAGGCATAATAGAACAATGTGTAATAGAACGATGCAACTATAGATGTGAATAGAACAATATTCCTTGGCTGAATGTTCAGCTCAGTCGTAGTTTATAGACACCAGTTTGTAGTTACAGTGAATTATTGGCAGCTAGAACACAAATAGACAATTTAATTTCTTTTCTTGATGCAACAAATCAATAATTACAAATGGGCAAGACGTCACAGTGTGTTGCCGCATAATTAAAAGCTTTTCCGGATTTTTTTCTGACAGGTGCGACGGACGATTTGGTTGAAATTTCGCAGTACTGACTTTTGCAGGTACGCGTTGTCTACTGTGGAAATGACGTGGCAGAATTGCACGTACTTATATCGCGTATCTTATCTGCGTGTGTTTTGTGAATGTGCCGTACATTTAACTAACGGTTGCGTATTCGTTGTTGGTTTGCTGTTATTTTCACAGGTTGCTGTGTCTTTGCACTTAACGACAATGCACCATTTCAGATGTTTCATTTACAAAAGGGCAACTTGTTTGGTGCACAAGAATGAAGTAGTCTCTTGAAAAAAGACAATCTTTAGATAAGATATAATCCAAAGAATTTTGAATGTAAGATTTAAGAATATCATATTTGCTTAACATTATTATCTTTTGCAGTTTTGCTCAGCTGTTGCATAATTGGGTTCAGAGGTTTTGTTTCCAGACGATAGATGGCAGCACTTAGTTGTAATGTGGATAAGCAACGGTGGGGGTTGTAAATAAAATTTAAGAATATCATCTTTGTTTAACATTATTGCCTTTCGCAGTTTTGCCTTGCTGTTGCATAATAGGGTTCAGAGGTTTTGTTTCCAGACGCTAGATGGCAGCACTTGATTGTAATATGCACTAGCAAAGGTGGGGTTGTAAATAAAAATTTAAGAATATCATCATGCTTGATATTCTTGTTTGCAATTTTGCTCAGTTGTTGCATAAAAACTTTCATAGCTTTTTTCAGGACGCTAGATGGCAGCACTAGATTGCAAGGCACATTATAAGCAAAGATTTAGGTGTAAATTATGTTGACTTGGCATAATAGCATTTCTATTAAATGTTATTCTTGTTGATCTTGCTGAGTTGTTGTGTAGAGGACTTCAATGTGTTTACGTTTTAGTTCGCTAGGTGGCAGCACGGCATATAAATTGCAGAGATGTGGCGTAACTATACTTTATTATTGCTGGTTTGTCCAGCGATTGCATTGTAGGTTTCATAGCTTGCGTTTTTGCACGCCAGGCGGCAGCACCTGTAAGGCATGCATGCGTGTAGACGCAATATAGTGTCAATAATTAAACGTCCTTTTAATTTATTGTTTTATTTTTGCTTATTTGCTGCTTCACAACTTGTGTTTTGCGTCACTAGATGGCGATTAAATTTTGCGCCAAGTTCAATGGCGAACAGTTTTATAAGCGTGAACTCTAAAAACAGCAATATTAGCAAATCTAATGTTAGGAATGTCAATTCCAAGTTACTTAAATTAAATATATTTTTACTCAATAAGAAATATTGCAATAAGGCTTGAAGAGACGGTTTTTAACAACTGATGAACGTTCTCAGTAATGAAACGTGACACTGTTACTAGAGTGTAGACAATAAATGAACCGTAGAAACATTACAGTATGACTACTAGCAGCACATACATAGCATAATGTTGAGAATGACGTTAATATTACTATGTAAACATTATAAACTAATACAATCGTAAGAAGTGCTTAGTAAGAAATAGAAATTTCTCTACAAGTTCAAGTATTTGAATAGTAACAGTTATATTTAAATGAAAGAATGAATGAATGAACGAATAAATGAAAAAATGAACGAATGAATGCATGAACGAATAAATGAACGGATGAAAGACTAAACGAATTGATACATGTTTGAATGAATAAAAGAATGTATGAATGAATGAACGAATAAATTCATGAAAGAATGAATGAACGAATGAATGTGTGAACGAATAAATAAATGAATGATGAATGAATGAATGAATGAACGAATAAATGCATGAAAGAATGAACGAATGAATGCGTGAACGAATAAATGCAGGAATGAATGATGGGAGGAATGAATGAAGGAATGGACGACTACACAAATAATCGGCCAGTTTTTGGCAATATGGCTCTTCTTTGATTTATGACATTGGTTGACATGTCATCTCTTTCAGTTGAGGTGATTATACTGCAAGAATTTCTTCACCGCATGTCCCAATTTTTGGCAGTATGGCTCATCTTTGATTTAGGACATTGGTTGACATGTCATCTCTTTCAGTTGAGGTGATTATACTGCAAGAATTTCTTCACCGCATGTGCCAGTTTTTGGCAGTATGGCTCCTCTTTCATTCAGGATACTGGATGACATGTCTCTTCCAGAAAGTAAAGTATTAGATGTTGAAATATATTCTGTTAGTATTTTTTCTTTCTACAGCTAAACGGATACAATGAGCCTTCCTCTCTGATCTTCGTTATTTGCCACAATTCCATATTTCTTAATTCCTTTTTCTGTCTCTTAATAAGATTTCTTTAAGGTTATTTCCCAAGTGCAAAGCTGCAGAAGAAAATTGACTCGTTTTCATCGGATAAGGGAGTCTACTTAGTCTGCTTACTGTAATAAAGGGAAAATATAGAGTGCCCCAGGAGTCGAACTATATATATATATATAAATGTGAATAATCCATGTTCATACTGAGAATGTTATCATATGTATTGTAATTGGCTTTGATGACATCAGCAGTGTTTATTTACACATTGTTAGAAACACGTTAATTGCCATTGTATGCCTTGTTATTATTGCTGTCGTGCACCTTGTCATAAGCATGTCACCTTGGTTGTCATACATATTGTCATAAGACGTTTGCCATTGTTGTTGTGTGCACCGTCTCATAAGCGTGTTGCCATTGTTGTCAATATTGCAATAGGCGTGTTCCATTGATGTCAATATTGTCATAAGCGTGTTGCCATTGTTATCAATATTGCCATAAGCGTGTTGTCATTGTTGCCAATTTTGTCCTAAGCATGTTTCCATTGTTGTCAATACTGTCTCATAAGCGTGTTGCCATTGTTGTCAATATTGTTATAAATGTGTTACCATTGTTGTCAATATTGTCATAAACATGTTGCCATTGTTGTCAATATTGTCATAAGCGTGTTGCAATTGTTGTCAATATTGCCATAAGCGTGTTGCCATTGTTGTCAATATTGCCATAAGCGTGCTGCCATAGATGCCAATATTGTCGTAAACGTGTTGCCATAGTTGTCAATATTGCCATAAGCGTGTTGCCATTGTTGTCGTGAACCTGTATTTCTAATTTTCTAATCTGGCAACCCTAGGATAATTCCTTGTAAAATTCCTAGTAATGCCAGTTTTATTAATCTCTGGGATAAACGTAACGTAGTAGGTAGGTTAATAGCTCATAATTTCATTTTAATGAAAATCGCAGCGGGTGTTCTATTCTTCGTAATTCTTTCTACGTGTTCTAAGAAACTGCTCAGGTAATAATGGCAACTTGGTTGCACAGCGTCTAGATCATGCGCTTGGCTGCCATATGCCTTTCAGTTGCTGTGCTCAGGAAAATTGAAATCATTTTTCTTAAATTTGTTTTGGTTCGTTCGTTTGTGTTTGTTTGTCACTAATTCATTTGTTTATTCTCTTTTTCATTCGTTCATTTGCAATTCGTCCACCTATTTATTCATTCATTCATTTATTCATCCTTGCATACATTTTCTTTATTCAGACATTAATTTCTTCTGTCGTTCTTTTTGTCATTTATTCATTCCTCACCTTCCCATCCCCCTCTTCCTATTAGAGATATCTCCTAATCTGACATCATTTAAACGCTGCATAATCATTAAAGCTCTCATCCTGCAGTTTAGCATCAATTATCAGTATCTGCTGCTTCTAAGGATGATTAACAGTGTCACGTGATCACGTATCTTTAATAAACATGTCTGAAATTTCTTGCAAGCTGTCAAATTTTGATTACTTCCCGTAATTAATTAGGAAAAGAACTTTCAAGATTTTCTGAACTCGTAATAAGATTTGTTAAAGGACAAGAAATCCTTTTAGTTACACAAAGAATTTATTGTAGTGAATGTGACACTGCTAGCAAACAACGCCATTTTCAAGTACGATAAAAAGTATACATTTTAACACAATTAGTGCTGCAGAAGCGTTTCTGATAATTAAATAATACATTAAAAACTTAATTAGCGGTGGACGAGCGATGACATCACAAACTAACATAACATCGTTAAACGAATCCAAGGTTTCCGTAGGAAGTAATGTAAAAGAACTGAGACAGATCTCGCTTGATATAAGCGGCTAGAATTTACTACTTAGTCGGGAAGCAAAGGCATTACGATATCTGCACCGTTTAGGTTACTAATGTGTTTTTAGAACAGAATAGCACAATTTATGCCATTTTAAGGCCTCAAATTAGGTAAAAAAGTTGTTGATGAAATAAAAAATGGTTGTGAGCAAAGTAAAAAAATTCGTCATTATAATGAAACATGCATCATTAAGTGAGAAAAAGGTATCAAATGTTCAGCGTCGTTAAAACTAAACAGGGAGTCGTTAAGCGAGGACTTACTGCATTTTGACTTTTGTTTCTTTTTGAAAACAGCACATTTTGGAAAAAAAATCTGTATTATAGTTATAAAAAACCTTTTCCATCTTTATTTTCAACACTGTCATCTGTAGTTGAAGAATGGTATCAGTAATGCCATTGAGTGTGATTGCGATCAAGACTGTATTCTTTGTTTATAACCCTTGAGGCGTTTTTATGGTCAAGATTGTACACTGGGCTTTGGGCGAGATTGTGGGCAAGATTTGTGTTCTAGGTTTTAACATTTTGGGTGTGATTATGCTCAAGATTGTGCTCTTTATTCATAGCAATTTAGGATAACACGTTTGTGTCAGGGTGTGATTAGGTCAAGATTGCGTTTTTGCCTTTCCCATGATTAAACGTGGCTCATGCATCATTCGTTTTGATTAAATGCCACATCTGAACAAGCACTCCTTGAATGAGTTGTTTATCTTTGTCAAAATTGAAGATTAGAAAACCTCGTCGTTTTGCGCATGCGCACATTAACTTTGAATATCTAAAGAGACATCAGTAACTGGAGCCTGTGCAGTCATAGCACAAGCTAATTGTCAGCTGTGTATGTATGCATATGAAAATGCTGATATCACTTATCTTCTGCTATGCATAAACTGTATGTGGTGTGTTACCAAGTTATATAAACTAGGTTAAATTCTTAGCTGTTTTATCACGTTTCATAAACATTAACAAAATTTATAACCTGGTATGCAGAAACTGTATGTGGTGTGTTACATATTACGTAAACACAGGCTATGGACTGACATTTCTCAAGTACTATTGACATTTAACTTCTGCTTAGCATTTTTTGCACCACCTGGTACAACATATAATCATGCAGAACACTGATTCGTCTGCATGATGGAAAACAATTTTACAACAATAAAGTCTACCCGAAACAATAGTGCAAATTAATGTAATCATGTAAGCTATTGTAATTATATGCACAGTTTACCAGATTACCTACACAGACGTGAGTTTTTTACCAACATACATGTTTTTCAAATAGAATAACTGATACAGATCCGCCACAACAAAATTTCTTTACCAAAGATCCGCCCCTTTAACTGTTTAATTCATGGAAATTCACTTAGCATGATTATCTTTCCCTTGTCCTGCTAATAAACAAACAAACAAGCAAACAACAAACAGGCTCATTTGTGGTGGTATTAAAGCTAAGAACAGGCAGCAAAAACACCAATATACTGAAAATATGACATTAAAAATTCAGTAGCTCCAGCAATAAACACAACCAGCTACTGTATAACACATGCTACGTGATCACGTGACTGCTGAATAACCAATCATCTTCCTTGTGCGATGTTGAGCGTCACGCTGTTGAATCAGAGCTCTGCTATGTAAGCCCGGTACAAGATAAGTGGAATGTCTACGGCCATATCACGTTGAAAACACCGGTTCTCGTCTGATCACCGAAGTTAAGCAGCATAGAGCCTGGTTAGTACTTGGATGGGTGACCGCCTGGGAATACCAGGTGCTGTAGGCTTTTTGTATTCCTTCTGTTAAATTGATGTTTTTGCTGTTTATTGTAAATAACCAAGGGAATAAATTTGAGTATTAATAATAATAAGTTAATAATTTAAAACTTTGCTTTTCTGTTTACTGACACTAGTCTTATAAATATGTAGATTTACACATAGAATTAATTTGCTTGCTTACTGCAAAAATCATCACTGTTATCATCATCAAAATCATCGTCATCGTTATCGTGTATCGTCATCAAAATTGTCCAAACATTTGTGTAGGTAAGATCAAATATTTACTTCATCATGTTTTCCAAATACCCGAAAGTTTATCCCATTATAAAGTTTATGGCAACACTTTTGCTTGTGTCTTTAAATGAAACGGTTGGTGATTTTAAACTGCTGATGACAATTACCATTTTACCAAATATGGTGTGATACGTGGTATAATAGCTGGAAATAAAGAATTTTACCAAGATTAATTTCCCTATTTCACGTCCTGTCCGTGGCATCTTGACTTAATTTTATAATAATTTTGGGAAGTTGTTGCATCGTCAGTGAGCATGTGGGCTTATGTTATTATTACATCTCTAATGCTTTAGAAACTTTTACAAAGTGTTTGTGGTGTGTTGAGGCTAATGTAGATTTTCATTGAAGAGGAACAAACTTTGCTCCTCTTGGGAAGTTGGGAAGTTGTTGCATCGTCAGTGAGCATGTGGGCTTGTCACGTGAGGGCTGTAATTAAGACGCGCTGCTGTGGTACACATAAACTTTGACCTACAGCAACTGCGCGTGCGCATAGTGAAACTATGAAAGGGCTTATTAATAACCCTCATACGTAGACGGGTAACCAGTCACTTTTCAATAAACTCTGATATGAGTACGTGGTAACAGAACTGGTAGCAGCACTTGACTAGAAGTGATGGTGTCACGTGCCTGAAAGTTAGCCAATCACGTTGCTTATGTTAACTTTAGCACATCACATTATTTTAAATTAAACATTTCCCATATAAACCCGTTTAAACAAAATTTAAATGTGTACGGCCATATCACGCTGAAAACACCGGTTCTCGTCTGATCACCGAAGTTAAGCAGCGTAGAGCCTGGTTAGTACTTGGATGGGTGACCGCCTGGGAATACCAGGTGCTGTAGGCTTTTTGTATTCCTTCTGTTAAATTGATGTTTTTGCTGTTTATTGTAAATAACCAAGGGAATAAATTTAAGTATTAATAATTTAACAAGTATTAATTAGTTAATAATTTAAAACTTTCCTTTTCTATTTACTGACACTAGTTTTATAAATATGTAGATTTACACATAGAATTAATTTGCTTGCTTACTGCGAAAATCATCACTGTTATCATCATCAAAATCATCGTCATCATTATCGTCATCAAAATTGTGCAAAAATTTGTGTAGGTAAGATTAAATATTTACTTCATCATGTTTTCCAAATACCCGAAAGTTTATATCATTATAAAGTTTATGGCAATCCTTTTGCTTGTCTCTTTAAATGAAACGGTTGGTGATTTTAATCTGCTGATGACAATTACCATTTTACCAAATATGGTGTAGATACGTGGTATGTTAACTTTAGCACATCACATTATTTTAAACCAAACATTTCCCATATAAACCCGTTTAAACAAAATTGAAATGTCTACGGCCATATCACGCTGAAAACACCGGTTCTCGTCTGATCACCGAAGTTAAGCAACGTAGAGCCTGGTTAGTACTTGGATGGGTGACCGCCTGGGAATACCAGGTGCTGTAGGCTTTTTCTTGCGACTATTTGATTTTTGTTATCACTGAATGATGCTGCTCAGTTATCAATCGAGCACTGGCCATATGATGTTGAAAATACCGACTCGCTCGGAAAATTACCACACTAATACTTGAGACGTTTGCCTATAAACACCAAAAAAAAATTTACCACTCCCGTAGATTTGTTCATAGACATAAAAGTTTTAAAACAACAAGTCAAAAAGTAATAATTTAGGTGATCAAACAAGAGTCGGTATTTTCAACATCATATGGCCAGTGCTCGATTGATAACTGAGCAGCATCATTCAGTGATAACAAAAATCAAATAGTCGCAAGAAAAAGCCTACAGCACCTGGTATTCCCAGGCGGTCGCCCATCCAAGTACTAACCAGGCTCTACGATGCTTAACTTCGGTGATCAGACGAGAATTCATCATTATCGTCATCAAAATTGTGCAAAAATTTGTGTAGGTAGGATCAAATATTTACTTCATCATGTTTTCCAAATACCCGAAAGTTTATCCCATTATAAAGTTTATGGCAATCCTTTTGCTTGTTTCTTTAAATGAAACGGTTGGTGATTTTAATCTGCTGACAATTACCATTTTACCAAATATGGTGTGATACGTGGTATAATAGCAGGAAATAAAGAATTTTATCAAGATTTATTTCCCTATTTCACGTCCTGTCCGTGGCATCTTGACTTAATTTTTGCACAATTTTGATGACGATAATGATGACGATGATTTTGATGATGATAACAGTGATGATTTTCGCAGTAAGCAAGCAAATTAATTCTATGTGTAAATCTACATATTTATAAAACTAGTGTCAGTAAATAGAAAAGGAAAGTTTTAAATTATTAACTAATTAATACTTGTTAAATTATTAATACTTAAATTTATTCCCTTGGTTATTTACAATAAACAGCAAAAACATCAATTTAACAGAAGGAATACAAAAAGCCTACAGCACCTGGTATTCCCAGGCGGTCACCCATCCAAGTACTAACCAGGCTCTACGCTGCTTAACTTCGGTGATCAGACGAGAACCGGTGTTTTCAGCGTGATATGGCCGTAGACATTTAAATTTTGTTTAAACGGGTTTATATGGGAAATGTTTAATTTAAAATAATGTGATGTGCTAAAGTTAACATAAGCAACGTGATTGGCTAACTTTCAGGCACGTGACACCATCACTTCTAGTCAAGTGCTGCTACCAGTTCTGTTACCACGTACTCATATCAGAGTTTATTGAAAAGTGACTGGTTACCCGTCTACGTATGAGGGTTATTAATAAGCCCTTTCATAGTTTCACTATGCGCACGCGCAGTTGCTGTAGGTCAAAGTTTGTGTACCACAGCAGCGCGTCTTAATTACAGCCCTCACGTGACAAGCCCACATGCTCACTGACGATGCAACAACTTCCCAACTTCCCAAGAGGAGCAAAGTTTGTTCCTCTTCAATGAAAATCTACATTAGCCTCAACACACCACAAACACTTTGTAAAAGTTTCTAAAGCATTAGAGATGTAATAATAACATAAGCCCACATGCTCACTGACGATGCAACAACTTCCCAAAATTATTATAAAATTAAGTCAAGATGCCACGGACAGGACGTGAAATAGGGAAATTAATCTTGATAAAATTCTTTATTTCCTGCTATTATACCACGTATCACACCATATTTGGTAAAATGGTAATTGTCAGCAGATTAAAATCACCAACCGTTTCATTTAAAGAAACAAGCAAAAGGATTGCCATAAACTTTATAATGGGATAAACTTTCGGGTATTTGGAAAACATGATGAAGTAAATATTTGATCCTACCTACACAAATTTTTGCACAATTTTGATGACGATAATGATGAAGATGATTTTGATGATGATAACAGTGATGATTTTTGCAGTAAGCAAGCAAATTAATTCTATGTGTAAATCTACATATTTATAAAACTAGTGTCAGTAAACAGAAAGGTCAAGTTTTAAATTATTAACTCATTAATACTTGTTAAATTATTAATACTTAAATTTATTCCCTTGGTTATATACAATAAACAGCAAAAACATTAAATTAAAAGATGGAATACAAAAAGCCTACAGCACCTGGTATTCCCAGGCGGTCACCCATCCAAGTACTAACCAGGCTCTACGCTGCTTAACTTCGGTGATCAGACGAGAACCGGTGTTTTCAGCGTGATATGGCCGTAGACATTTCAATTTTGTTTAAACGGGTTTATATGGGAAATGTTTGGTTTAAAATAATGTGATGTGCTAAAGTTAACATACCACGTATCTACACCATATTTGGTAAAATGGTAATTGTCATCAGCAGATTAAAATCACCAACCGTTTCATTTAAAGACACAAGCAAAAGTGTTGCCATAAACTTTATAATGGGATAAACTTTCGGGTATTTGGAAAACATGATGAAGTAAATATTTGATCTTACCTACACAAATGTTTGGACAATTTTGATGACGATACACGATAACGATGACGATGATTTTGATGATGATAACAGTGATGATTTTTGCAGTAAGCAAGCAAATTAATTCTACGTGTCAATCTACATATTCATAAAACTAGTGTCAGTAAACAGAAAAGCAAAGCAAAATTTTAAATTATTAACTTATTATTATTAATACTCAAATTTATTCCCTTGGTTATTTACAATAAACAGCAAAAACATCAATTTAACAGAAGGAATACAAAAAGCCTACAGCACCTGGTATTCCCAGGCGGTCACCCATCCAAGTACTAACCAGGCTCTACGCTGCTTAACTTCGGTGATCAGACGAGAACCGGTGTTTTCAACGTGATATGGCCGTAGACGCTTAATGTATCGTATAACGGGTTTACATAGCAGAGCTCTGATTCAACAGCGTGACGCTCAACATCGCACAAGGAAGATGATTGGTTATTCAGCAGTCACGTGATCACGCAGCGTATGTTATACAGTAGCTGGTCCTGTACTTTTAGTGTCATACTTTCATTACTTTGGCGTTTATGCTGGGTGTTCTTAGCTTTAATACCGTCATTAAAAGACTATTTGTTTGTTTGCTTGTATGTTTACTAGCAGGACAACGCAAAGATAACAGTGTTCAATAAAGTTCCATGAATTAAATTGTCAGAGGGGCAAAGCTTACGTGAAGCAATTTTGGGGCAGATCTAGATCCGTTATTCTATTTGATAAACTTGTTTGTTCGTAAAAAAATTACGTTTGCGTAGGTAATTTAGCAAATTGTGCATATAACAACAATAGCTTACATAATTACATTAATTTTCACTATTGTTTCAGTCAGGCTTTATTGTCGTAAAATTGTTTTCCATCATGCAGACGGATCAGTGTTCTGCATGATTATAAATTGTACCAGGTGGTGCAAAAAATGTGCCGAAGTTTTGATCACGCTATTATGAGAAGAAAATAATTCAGTCGTTTGAAAATTACCACACTAATACTTGAGACATTTGTCTATAAACAGCAAAAAATTTACCACTCCCGTAGATTTGTTCTAAGACATAAAAGTTTTAAAACAACAAGTCAAAAAGTAATAATTTAGGTGATCAAACAAGAGTCGGTATTTTCAACATCATATGGCCAGTGCTCGATTGATAACTGAGCAGCATCATTCAGTGATAACAAAAATCAAATAGTCGCAAGAAAAAGCCTACAGCACCTGGTATTCCCAGGCGGTCGCCCATCCAAGTACTAACCAGGCTCTACGTTGCTTAACTTCGGTGATCAGACGAGAACCGGTGTTTTCAGCGTGATATGGCCGTAGACATTTCAATTTTGTTTAAACGGGTTTATATGGGAAATGTTTGGTTTAAAATAATGTGATGTGCTAAAGTTAACATACCACGTATCTACACCATATTTGGTAAAATGGTAATTGTCATCAGCAGATTAAAATCACCAACCGTTTCATTTAAAGAGACAAGCAAAAGGATTGCCATAAACTTTATAATGATATAAACTTTCGGGTATTTGGAAAACATGATGAAGTAAATATTTAATCTTACCTACACAAATTTTTGCACAATTTTGATGACGATAATGATGACGATGATTTTGATGATGATAACAGTGATGATTTTCGCAGTAAGCAAGCAAATTAATTCTATGTGTAAATCTACATATTTATAAAACTAGTGTCAGTAAATAGAAAAGGAAAGTTTTAAATTATTAACTAATTAATACTTGTTAAATTATTAATACTTAAATTTATTCCCTTGGTTATTTACAATAAACAGCAAAAACATCAATTTAACAGAAGGAATACAAAAAGCCTACAGCACCTGGTATTCCCAGGCGGTCACCCATCCAAGTACTAACCAGGCTCTACACTGCTTAACTACGGTGATCAGACGAGAACCGGTGTTTTCAACGTGATATGGCCGTAGACATTCCACTTATCTTGTACCTGGCTTACATAGCAGAGGTCGATTCAACAGCGTGACGCTCAACATCGCGCAAAGGAGATGATTGGTTATTCAGCAGTCACGTGATCACGTAGCGTGTGTTATACAGTAGCTGGTCCTGTACTTTTAGTGTCATACTTTCATTACTTTGGCGTTTATGCTGGGTGTTCTTAGCTTTAATACCGTCATTAAAAGACTATTTGTTTGTTTGCTTGTATGTTTACTAGCAGGAAAACGCAAAGATAACAGTGTTCAATAAAGTTCCATGAATTAAATTGTCAGAGGGGCAAAGCTTACGTGAAGCAATTTTGGGGCAGATCTAGATCCGTTATTCTATTTGATAAACTTGTTTGTTCGTAAAAAAATTACGTTTGCGTAGGTAATTTAGCAAATTGTGCATATAACAACAATAGCTTACATAATTACATTAATTTTCACTATTGTTTCAGTCAGGCTTTATTGTCGTAAAATTGTTTTCCATCATGCAGACGGATCAGTGTTCTGCATGATTATAAATTGTACCAGGTGGTGCAAAAAATGTGCCGAAGTTTTGATCACGCTATTATGAGAAGAAAATAATTCAGTCGTTTGAAAATTACCACACTAATACTTGAGACATTTGTCTATAAACACCAAAAATTTGAAGTCATTCCCTTAGATTTGTTCAAAGATATAAAAGTTTTAAAACAACAAGTCAAAAAGTAATAATTTAGGTGATCAAACAAGAGTCGGTATTTTCAACATCATATGGCCAGTGCTCGATTGATAACTGAGCAGCATCATTCAGTGCTAACAAAAATCAAATAGTCGCAAGAAAAAGCCTACAGCACCTGGTATTCCCAGGCGGTCACCCATCCAAGTACTAACCAGGCTCTACGCTGCTTAACTTCGGTGATCAGACGAGAACCGGTGTTTTCAGCGTGATATGGCCGTAGACATTTGAATTTTGTTTAAACGGGTTTATATGGGAAATGTTTGATTTAAAATAATGTGACGTGCTAAAATTAACATAAGCAACGTGATTGGCTAACTTTCAGGCACGTGACACCATCACTTCTAGTCAAGTGCTGCTACCAGTTCTGTTACCCTGTACTCATATCAAAGTTTATTGAAAAGTGACTGGTTACCCGTCTACGTACGAGGGTAGTTAATAAGCCCTTTCGTAGGTTCATTATGCGCATGCGCAGTTGCTGTAGGTCAAAGGTTAAGTGTACCACAGCAACGCGTCTTAATTACAACCCTCACGTGACAAGCCCACATGCTCACTGACGATGTAACAACTTCCCAAGAGGAGCAAAGTTTGTTCCTCTTTAATGAGAATCTACATTAGCCTCAACACACCACAAATACTTTATAAAAGGTTCTAAAACGTTAGAAAACTGATAATAACATAAGCCCACATGCTCACTGACGATGTAACAACTTCGCAAAATTATTATAAAATTAAGTCAAGATGCCACGGACAGGATGTGAAATAGGGAATTTAATCTTGATAAAATTCTTCATTTCCTGCTATTATACCACAAATCACACCATATTTGGTAAAACGGTAATTGTCATCAGCAGTTTAAAATCACCAACCGTTTCATTTAAAGAGACAAGCAAAAAGATTGCCATAAACTTTATAATGGGATAAACTTTCGGGTATTTGTAAAACATGATGAAGTAAATATTTGATCTTACCTACACAAATGTTTGCACAATTTTGATGACGATAACGATGATGATGATTTTGATGATGATAACAGTGATGATTTTTGCAGTAAGCAAGCAAATTTATTCTACGTGTAAATCTACATATTTATAGAAACTAGTGTCAGTAAACAGAAAAGGAAAGTGTTAAATTATTAACTTATTAATACTTGTTAAATTATTAATACTTAAATTTATTCCCTTGGTTATATACAATAAACAGCAAAAACATTAAATTAAAAGATGGAATACAAAAAGCCTACAGCACCTGGTATTCCCAGGCGGTCACCCATCCAAGTACTAACCAGGCTCTACGTTGCTTAACTTCGGTGATCAGACGAGAACCGGTGTTTTCAACGTGATATGGCCGTAGACATTTCAATTTTGTTTAAACGGGTTTATATGGGAAATGTTTGGTTTAAAATAATGTGATGTGCTAAAGTTAACAGATGACGATGATTTTGATGATGATAACAGTGATGATTTTTGCAGTAAGCAAGCAAATTAATTCTATGTGTAAATCTACATATTTATAAGACTAGTGTCAGTAAACAGAAAAGCAAAGTTTTAAATTATTAACTTATTATTATTAATACTCAAATTTATTCCCTTGGTTATTTACAATAAACAGCAAAACATTAAATTAAAAGAAGGAATACAAAAAGCCTACAGCACCTGGTATTCCCAGGCGGTCACCCATCCAAGTACTAACCAGGCTCTACGCTGCTTAACTTCGGTGATCAGACGAGAACCGGTGTTTTCAACGTGATATAGCCGTAGACATTCCACTTATCTTGTACCGGGCTTACATAGCAGAGCTCTGATTCAACAGCGTGACGCTCAACATCGCACAAGGAAGATGATTGGTTATTCAGCTGTCACGTGATCACGTAGCGTATGTTATACAGTAGCTGGTCCTGTACTTTTAGTGTCATACTTTCATTACTTTGGCGTTTATGCTGGGTGTTCTTAGCTTTAATACCGTCATTAAAAGACTATTTGTTTGTTTGCTTGTATGTTTACTAGCAGGACAACGCAAAGATAACAGTGTTCAATAAAGTTCCATGAATTAAATTGTCAGAGGGGCAAAGCTTACGTGAAGCAATTTTGGGGCAGATCTAGATCCGTTATTCTATTTGATAAACTTGTTTGTTCGTAAAAAAATTACGTTTGCGTAGGTAATTTAGCAAATTGTGCATATAACAACAATAGCTTACATAATTACATTAATTTTCACTATTGTTTCAGTCAGGCTTTATTGTCGTAAAATTGTTTTCCATCATGCAGACGGATCAGTGTTCTGCATGATTATAAATTGTACCAGGTGGTGCAAAAAAATGTGCCGAAGTTTTGATCACGCTATTATCAGAAGAAAATAATTCAGTCGTTTGAAAATTACCACACTAATACTTGAGACATTTGTCTATAAACAGCAAAAAATTTACCACTCCCGTAGATTTGTTCTAAGACATAAAAGTTTTAAAACAACAAGTCAAAAAGTAATAATTTAGGTGATCAAACAAGAGTCGGTATTTTCAACATCATATGGCCAGTGCTCGATTGATAACTGAGCAGCATCATTCAGTGATAACAAAAATCAAATAGTCGCAAGAAAAAGCCTACAGCACCTGGTATTCCCAGGCGGTCACCCATCCAAGTACTAACCAGGCTCTACGTTGCTTAACTTCGGTGATCAGACGAGAACCGGTGTTTTCAGCGTGATATGGCCGTAGACATTTCAATTTTGTTTAAACGGGTTTATATGGGAAATGTTTGGTTTAAAATAATGTGATGTGCTAAAGTTAACATACCACGTATCTACACCATATTTGGTAAAATGGTAATTGTCATCAGCAGATTAAAATCACCAACCGTTTCATTTAAAGAGACAAGCAAAAGGATTGCCATAAACTTTATAATGATATAAACTTTCGGGTATTTGGAAAACATGATGAAGTAAATATTTAATCTTACCTACACAAATTTTTGCACAATTTTGATGACGATAATGATGACGATGATTTTGATGATGATAACAGTGATGATTTTCGCAGTAAGCAAGCAAATTAATTCTATGTGTAAATCTACATATTTATAAAACTAGTGTCAGTAAATAGAAAAGGAAAGTTTTAAATTATTAACTAATTAATACTTGTTAAATTATTAATACTTAAATTTATTCCCTTGGTTATTTACAATAAACAGCAAAAACATCAATTTAACAGAAGGAATACAAAAAGCCTACAGCACCTGGTATTCCCAGGCGGTCACCCATCCAAGTACTAACCAGGCTCTACGCTGCTTAACTTCGGTGATCAGACGAGAACCGGTGTTTTCAGCGTGATATGGCCGTACACATTTAAATTTTGTTTAAACGGGTTTATATGGGAAATGTTTAATTTAAAATAATGTGATGTGCTAAAGTTAACATAAGCAACGTGATTGGCTAACTTTCAGGCACGTGACACCATCACTTCTAGTCAAGTGCTGCTACCAGTTCTGTTACCACGTACTCATATCAGAGTTTATTGAAAAGTGACTGGTTACCCGTCTACGTATGAGGGTTATTAATAAGCCCTTTCATAGTTTCACTATGCGCACGCGCAGTTGCTGTAGGTCAAAGTTTATGTGTACCACAGCAGCGCGTCTTAATTACAGCCCTCACGTGACAAGCCCACATGCTCACTGACGATGCAACAACTTCCCAACTTCCCAAGAGGAGCAAAGTTTGTTCCTCTTCAATGAAAATCTACATTAGCCTCAACACACCACAAACACTTTGTAAAAGTTTCTAAAGCATTAGACATGTAATAATAATATAAGCGCCTTCTGCTCTGGTACCATACAGGGTAGTTAACCCGGCGTTAGAGTCTCCTTCTCTAGTCTACACAGTGGCAACTCTTGTCTGGCGCGTCCAAGTCGCGGGGGTGGAGGCTGCTTAGGCAGTTACCAAGTTCAGGCAAGGACCCAATGTCGCGGGGTATAACGCTTCACCCTGGTCAGGGTTACGACCGAAGACCCCAACGGCGGATCAGGCGGAAGTGAACCATGCTTAGTTCTCAACGGCTGAGATGGCGGATGAGGGCAATGCCATGTGGGCTGGCTAGAAGGCATCTCTCAAAATACTGGAAGAATGGCAGCCTGCTGCGACTTTCAAGGAAATCCTGTCTGTCTCCCCCCAGGAGCCACAGAAATTGATCTGAAAGCCAAGTGTGTGGGCTTCTACCCGGCAAGTAGTTGCCCACCTTAATCAATCTCACGCCAATGGCCACCTTTCGGTCAAATAAAACTCAAGCCCAACGGCGATGGGATAAGGCCACCACAGCTAGTAACTTCGACCGAAAGGACAATACTCGGAAACGAGTGAAAGCCGACGACGACGACGACGACGACGACGAATAACATAAGCCCACATGCTCACTGACGATGCAACAACTTCCCAAAATTATTATAAAATTAAGTCAAGATGCCACGGACAGGACGTGAAATAGGGAAATTAATCTTGATAAAATTCTTTATTTCCAGCTATTATACCACGTATCACACCATATTTGGTAAAATGGTAATTGTCATCAGCAGTTTAAAATCACCAACAAGGAAGATGATTGGTTATTCAGCAGTCACGTGATCACGTAGCATGTGTTATACAGTAGCTGGTTGTGTTTATTGCTGGAGCTACTGAATTTTTAATGTCATATTTTCAGTATATTGGTGTTTTTGCTGCCTGTTCTTAGCTTTAATACCACCACAAATGAGCCTGTTTGTTGTTTGCTTGTTTGTTTGTTTATTAGCAGGACAAGGGAAAGATAATCATGCTAAGTGAATTTCCATGAATTAAACTGTTAAAGGGGCGGATCTTTGGTAAAGGAATTTTGTTGTGGCGGATCTGTATCAGTTATTCTATTTGAAAAACATGTATGTTGGTAAAAAACTCACGTCTGTGTAGGTAATCTGGTAAACTGTGCATATAATTACAATAGCTTACATGATTACATTAATTTGCACTATTGTTTCGGGTAGACTTTATTGTTGTAAAATTGTTTTCCATCATGCAGACGGATCAGTGTTCTGCATGATTATAAATTGTACCAGGTGGTGCAAAAAATGCTAAGCAGAAGTTAAATGTCAATAGTACTTGAGAAATGTCAGTCCATAGCCTGTGCTTACGTAATATGTAACACACCACATACAGTTCCTGCACATCAGGTTATAAATTTTGTTAATGTTAATGAAACGTGATAAAACAGCTAAGAATTTAACCTAGTTTATATACCTTGATAACACACCACACGCAGTTTCTGCAAAGCAGAAGATAAGTCATATCAGCATTTTGATATGCATACATACACAGCTGACAATTAGCTTGTGCTACGACTGCACGGGCTCTAGTTACTGATGTCTCCTTAGATATTCAATGTTAGTGTGCGCATGCGCAAAACGACGAGTTTTCTAATCTTGAATTTTGACAAAGATAAACAACTCATTCAAGGAGTGCCTGTTCAGATGTGGCATTTAATCAAAACGAATGATGCATGAGCCACGTTTAATCATGGGAAAGGCAAAAACGCAATCTTGACCTAATCACATCCTGACACGAACGTGTAATCCTAAATTGCTATGAATAAAGAGCACAATCTTGAGCATAATCACACCCAAAATGTTAAAACCTAGAACACAAATCTTGCCCACAATCTCGCCCAAAGCCCAGTGTACAATCTTGACCATAAAAACGCCTCAAGGGTTATAAACAAAGAATACAGTCTTGATCGCAATCACACTCAATGGCATTACTGATACCATTCTTCAACTACAGATGACAGTGTTGAAAATAAAGATGGAAAAGGTTTTTTATAACTATAATACAGATTTTTTTTCCAAAATGTGCTGTTTTCAAAAAGAAACAAAAGTCAAAATGCAGTAAGTCCTCGCTTAACGACTCCCTGTTTAGTTTTAACGACGCTGAACATTTGATACCTTTTTCTCACTTAATGATGCATGTTTCATTATAATGACGAATTTTTTTACTTTGCTCACAACCATTTTTTATTTCATCAACAACTTTTTTACCTAATTTGAGGCCTTAAAATGGCATAAATTGTGCTATTCTGTTCTAAAAACACATTAGTAACCTAAACGATGCAAATATCATAATGCCTTTGCTTCCCTTACTTCCCGTAGTAAATTCTAGCCGCTTATATCAGGCGAGATCTGTCTCAGTTCTTTTACATTACTTCCTACGGAACCCTTGGATTCGTTTAACGATGTTATGTTAGTTTGTGATGTCATCGCTCGTCCACCGCTAATTAAGTTTTTAATGTATTATTTAATTATCAGAAACGCTTCTGCAGCACTAATTGTGTTAAAATGTATACTTTTTATCGTACTTGAAAATGGCGTTGTTTGCTAGCAGTGTCACATTCACTACAATAAATTCTTTGTGTAACTAAAAGGATTTCTTGTCCTTTAACAAATCTTATTACGAGTTCAGAAAATCTTGAAAGTTCTTTTCCTAATTAATTACGGGAAGTAATCAAAATTTGACAGCTTGCAAGAAATTTCAGACATGTTTATTAAAGATACGTGATCACGTGACACTGTTAATCATCCTTAGAAGCAGCAGATACTGATAATTGATGCTAAACTGCAGGATGAGAGCTTTAATGATTATGCAGCGTTTAAATGATGTCAGATTAGGAGATATCTCTAATAGGAAGAGGGGGATGGGAAGGTGAGGAATGAATAAATGACAAAAAGAACGACAGAAGAAATTAATGTCTGAATAAAGAAAATGTATGCAAGGATGAATAAATGAATGAATGAATAAATAGGTGGACGAATTGCAAATGAACGAATGAAAAAGAGAATAAACAAATGAATTAGTGACAAACAAACACAAACGAACGAACCAAAACAAATTTAAGAAAAATGATTTCAATTTTCCCGAGCACAGCAACTGAAAGGCATATGGCAGCCAAGCGCATGATCTAGACGCTGTGCAACCAAGTTGCCATTATTACCTGAGCAGTTTCTTAGAACACGTAGAAAGAATTACGAAGAATAGAACACCCGCTGCGATTTTCATTAAAATGAAATTATGAGCTATTAACCTACCTACTACGTTACGTTTATCCCAGAGATTAATAAAACTGGCATTACTAGGAATTTTACAAGGAATTATCCTAGGGTTGCCAGATTAGAAAATTAGAAATACAGGTTCACGACAACAATGGCAACACGCTTATGGCAATATTGACAACTATGGCAACACGTTTACGACAATATTGGCATCTATGGCAGCACGCTTATGGCAATATTGACAACAATGGCAACACGCTTATGGCAATATTGACAACAATTGCAACACGCTTATGACAATATTGACAACAATGGCAACATGTTTATGACAATATTGACAACAATGGTAACACATTTATAACAATATTGACAACAATGGCAACACGCTTATGAGACAGTATTGACAACAATGGAAACATGCTTAGGACAAAATTGGCAACAATGACAACACGCTTATGGCAATATTGATAACAATGGCAACACGCTTATGACAATATTGACATCAATGGAACACGCCTATTGCAATATTGACGACAATGGCAACACGCTTATGAGACGGTGCACACAACAACAATGGCAAACGTCTTATGACAATATGTATGACAACCAAGGTGACATGCTTATGACAAGGTGCACGACAGCAATAATAACAAGGCATACAATGGCAATTAACGTGTTTCTAACAATGTGTAAATAAACACTGCTGATGTCATCAAAGCCAATTACAATACATATGATAACATTCTCAGTATGAACATGGATTATTCACATTTATATATATATATATAGTTCGACTCCTGGGGCACTCTATATTTTCCCTTTATTACAGTAAACAGACTAAGTAGACTCCCTTATCCGATGAAAACGAGTCAATTTTCTTCTGCAGCTTTGCACTTGGGAAATAACCTTAAAGAAATCTTATTAAGAGACAGAAAAAGGAATTAAGAAATATGGAATTGTGGCAAATAACGAAGATCAGAGAGGAAGGCTCATTGTATCCGTTTAGCTGTAGAAAGAAAAAATACTAACAGAATATATTTCAACATCTAATACTTTACTTTCTGGAAGAGACATGTCATCCAGTATCCTGAATGAAAGAGGAGCCATACTGCCAAAAACTGGCACATGCGGTGAAGAAATTCTTGCAGTATAATCACCTCAACTGAAAGAGATGACATGTCAACCAATGTCCTAAATCAAAGATGAGCCATACTGCCAAAAATTGGGACATGCGGTGAAGAAATTCTTGCAGTATAATCACCTCAACTGAAAGAGATGACATGTCAACCAATGTCCTAAATCAAAAAAGAGCCATATTGCCAAAAACTGGCCGATTATTTGTGTAGTCGTCCATTCCTTCATTCATTCCTCCCATCATTCATTCATGCATTTATTCGTTCACGCATTCATTCGTTCATTCTTTCATGCATTTATTCGTTCATTCATTCATTCATCATTCATTTATTTATTCGTTCACACATTCATTCGTTCATTCATTCTTTCATGAATTTATTCGTTCATTCATTCATACATTCTTTTATTCATTCAAACATGCATCAATTCGTTTAGTCTTTCATCCGTTCATTTATTCGTTCATGCATTCATTCGTTCATTTTTTCATTTATTCGTTCATTCATTCATTCTTTCATTTAAATATAACTGTTACTATTCAAATACTTGAACTTGTAGAGAAATTTCTATTTCTTACTAAGCACTTCTTACGATTGTATTAGTTTATAATGTTTACATAGTAATATTAACGTCATTCTCAACATTATGCTATGTATGTGCTGCTAGTAGTCATACTGTAATGTTTCTACGGTTCATTTATTGTCTACACTCTAGTAACAGTGTCACGTTTCATTACTGAGAACGTTCATCAGTTGTTAAAAACCGTCTCTTCAAGCCTTATTGCAATATTTCTTATTGAGTAAAAATATATTTAATTTAAGTAACTTGGAATTGACATTCCTAACATTAGATTTGCTAATATTGCTGTTTTTAGAGTTCACGCTTATAAAACTGTTCGCCATTGAACTTGGCGCAAAATTTAATCGCCATCTAGTGACGCAAAACACAAGTTGTGAAGCAGCAAATAAGCAAAAATAAAACAATAAATTAAAAGGACGTTTAATTATTGACACTATATTGCGTCTACACGCATGCATGCCTTACAGGTGCTGCCGCCTGGCGTGCAAAAACGCAAGCTATGAAACCTACAATGCAATCGCTGGACAAACCAGCAATAATAAAGTATAGTTACGCCACATCTCTGCAATTTATATGCCGTGCTGCCACCTAGCGAACTAAAACGTAAACACATTGAAGTCCTCTACACAACAACTCAGCAAGATCAACAAGAATAACATTTAATAGAAATGCTATTATGCCAAGTCAACATAATTTACACCTAAATCTTTGCTTATAATGTGCCTTGCAATCTAGTGCTGCCATCTAGCGTCCTGAAAAAAGCTATGAAAGTTTTTATGCAACAACTGAGCAAAATTGCAAACAAGAATATCAAGCATGATGAAATTTTTATTTACAACCCCACCTTTGCTAGTGCATATTACAATCAAGTGCTGCCATCTAGCGTCTGGAAACAAAACCTCTGAACCCTATTATGCAACAGCAAGGCAAAACTGCAAAAGGCAATAATGTTAAACAAAGATGATATTCTTAAATTTTATTTACAACCCCCACCGTTGCTTATCCACATTACAACTAAGTGCTGCCATCTATCGCCTGGAAACAAAACCTCTGAACCCTATTATGCAACAGCAAAACTGCAAAAGATAATAATGTTAAGCAAATATGATATTCTTAAATCTTACATTCAAAATTCTTTGGATTATATCTTATCTAAAGATTGTCTTTTTTCAAGAGACTACTTAATTCTTGTGCACCAAACAAGTTGCCCTTTTGTAAATGAAACATCTGAAATGGTGCATTGTCGTTAAGTGCAAAGACACAGCAACCTGTGAAAATAACAGCAAACCAACAACGAATACGCAACCGTTAGTTAAATGTACGGCACATTCACAAAACACACGCAGATAAGATACGCGATATAAGTACGTGCAATTCTGCCACGTCATTTCCACAGTAGACAACGCGTACCTGCAAAAGTCAATACTGCGAAATTTCAACCAAATCGTCCGTCGCACCTGTCAGAAAAAAATCCGGAAAAGCTTTTAATTATGCGGCAACACACTGTGACGTCTTGCCCATTTGTAATTATTGATTTGTTGCATCAAGAAAAGAAATTAAATTGTCTATTTGTGTTCTAGCTGCCAATAATTCACTGTAACTACAAACTGGTGTCTATAAACTACGACTGAGCTGAACATTCAGCCAAGGAATATTGTTCTATTCACATCTATAGTTGCATCGTTCTATTACACATTGTTCTATTATGCCTGTTGTTCATTTAAACATCTATAGATTCTTCAGCAGTCTAGCATTTAGCATTGTAATTTAATGAACATGTGTATGAAGACCTCTCTTCACCCACATATAATCAACATTATTTCCTCATGATACGAAAAATTTTGAATGTATTATTGTAGCATTAATTTTGCTAATGAATCACTTTTATTCTTATAAATTGTCCCTCCCCCTCCTCCCCATAACCCATTGCTATGATGGCAACATTACTATCATCAATTATATTTAAATGTTCAATACAATTATATTTACATATTATGTTTTCCTTTCTCAACATATTGCTCTTACACCATTGCTATTATTACATCATTTACTTCATCCTTATTTACATTATCAAGTTATCTATAGAAGCAGGCATAATTATAATCATTTTTTCCTTTAAGTAAGGTGAATCTGTTAATGACCGTATGGTTGCACACTCACCTTGCACTACTCAAATTATTTTATTTAAAATTTATTCATGTGTTTGATATTGTATTTTTTGATAAATAAATTCATAGTTCATAGTTCAAGAGACATTATACTTTTATTATATCATTATAATTAAGTCGTGTAAACTGAAGATACGGGGGGTGAACTAGTTACAAAATGCGAAATATCTTAGAGTTTCTTTTACAACGTGCATTAGTACGCCATTAAAAATCACAATACATTAGCGGCGTTTTATTTTTTCATCATACTGGAGATTTATACAAGCCGTCTGCCATTCCAACTTTTGCGACTAATGAGGCAGGTTAGTTGCTAAGCAGCACAGGACAACAGCTTGAAAGTCAAGCATGAGTAAACGAATTACAAAGAAAATGGGAATCAACTGCTTCCCTGATGAGTTTAAAACTCGATGTGCTGGTATAAATGGCCCTGAATAAAGTTTAATTAAGCAGGAAAATGCACCTCTAACGTCTTGCCCATTTGTAATTATTGATTTGTCGCATCAAGAGAAGAAATTAAATTGTCTATTTCTATTCTAGCTGTCAGCAATTCACTGTAACTACAAACTGGTGTCTATAATCTATGACTGAGCTGAACATTCGGCCAAGGAAAGATCTCCAGCAACATAAAATGAGTTTTGTCAACAAAAAAATTTGACAGAGTTATTAATTATCACTTAACGAAAAAAGCCTTTTCGCAGTTTCATTGTGCGCAAGCGCAGTTGCTGTAGGTCAAAGGTTAGGTGTACCGCAGCAACGCGTCTGAGCTACAACCGTCACGTGACGTGTGAGTAAAACAAAGCTGTGTCCACATCAGTTCAGTAATTTCAGTTGTTTTACGTGCACTTTACTTAATTTGTCTGTGCATCGAGTGATTTACTAGCAGGATTTTGCTTGGGAGCAGGAAAAAATGAACTAGGTAAGGTTCTAGCCAGCTGTTAAAACTGTTACTATTACAATGACATGGGCTGTGAGTCATTGTCAAGTGCACACAAATGAGTTGTCTAGTACACTTAACCTTTGACCTTTTTACAATCACTGTCAATCGCTGGAACTGCGAAAAGGCTTATTCATCAAGCTGCTTAGGAGTATCAGCAGCTTGAAGAGACATGCATCTGTCATCCAAACACTAGAGTCACAAGAAGAAGAAGAAAAATAATAATAAGAAGATGATGATGATCTCACTCACCCGTGGCTTGCTGCAAATTCCCGGATGCGCTCACCTCCACATTCAGCGCATTTATCTTTTCCTTCAGTTGCTGATTTGCTCTCTCCTTCTGGTTCACCTTCTCCTGTAGCTTCTCAATCTGATGTTTCTTGTGGTTAATCTTCTTAAGGTGGTGCTGAAATGAAGAAATACTTCAAAAACGTCTTCTGTGAAGCTCGTTTAAAAAAACAGATTTAAATTTGAGAAATACACATTGTTCTATTACGCCTCTTGTTCTATTCACATCTATAGTTGTATTGTTCTATTACACATTGTTCTATTATGCCTTGTTCTATTACACATTGTTCTATTACACCTCTTGTTCTATTCACACCCATAGTTGTATTGTTCTATTACACATCGTTCTATTATGCCTCTTGTCCTATTCACATCTATAGTTGTATTGTTCTATTACACATTGTTCTATTATGCATTGTTCTATTACACATCATTCTATTACACCTCTTGTTCTATTCACACCCATAGTTGTATTGTTCTATTACACATCATTCTATTACGCCTCTTGTTCTATTACACATCGTTCTATTACACCTCTTGTTCTATTCACATCTATAGTTGTATTGTTCTATTACACATCGTTCTATTATGCCTCTTGTTCTATTACACATCGTTCTATTATGCCTCTTGTTCTATTACACATCATTCTATTACGCCTCTTGTTCTATTACACATCGTTCTATTATTCCTCTTGTTCTATTACACATCATTCTATTACACCGCTTGTTCTATTCACATCTATCGTTGTATTGTTCTATTACACATCGTTCTATTATGCCTCTTGTTCTATTACACATCGTTCTATTATGCCTCTTGTTCTATTACACATCATTCTATTACGCCTCTTGTTCTATTACACATCGTTCTATTACACCACTTGTTCTATTCACATCTATAGTTATATTGTTCTATTACACATCATTCTATTATGCCTCTTGTTCTATTACACATCATTCTATTATGCCTCTTGTTCTATTACACATCATTCTATTATGCCTCTTGTTCTATTACACATCGTTCTATTACACCTCTTGTTCTATTCACATCAATAGTTGTATTGTTCGTTTAAAAACTCATTTAAAAAAAGACGGATTAAATTTGAGAAATTATGTTTAGTCCTGCTAAAGGTCACATACTATGGGTCTCTTCAAAACAATGTTCATTTTGTTCACTTTAATTCATTTGTTTATATGCTTTACTTAGATAAGAAATAGTATCGTATCTAAATTAATTAAATATATATACATATATATATATATATATATATATATATATATATATATATATATATATATATATATATATATGTATATATATTTAATTAATTTATATATATAACAATACGATACGAGATGGTATCATATATAACCTAATTATATATATATATATATATATATATATATATATATTTTAATTTTGATGCAAATAACTTGTCAAATTTACAGACGTGAAAATTATGTATATGGGTGATAATTGATAATTATGTACAATTAATTACTTAACACAAACAACTTTACATCATTGTTTAAACTGTCATGTTAACTCAGTGCTCAAATTAAGCAAATCTTCTCTTATTACCAAGTAAAGGGTAGCTGAATTGATGACTTTCAGTCAGTTTGCTATTGAATCTCTTTGACCTTATATTTACTTTATTAACACTCTTATTACTCTAATTACATTTGTATAATTTTATTACATGTATATGTTTCTGAAATGTTATATAGAAAAGAAGTTGATTTAATTTGATTTGATTTGATTTGGCTTGACTTGGTTTAATTTGATTTGATTTGACTAGGTTTGGTTTGATTTGCTTTTGTTTCGCTTGCATTGATTTGATTCGGTTTGATTTGGTTTGACTTAATTTAATTAGATTAGATTTGATTTGATTTTCTTTGCATTGCTTTGTTTTGTTTTGACTTGATTTGACTTGATTTTGTTTAATATGGTCTGATTTGATTTGATTTGACTAGATTTGGTTTGCTTTGCTTTGTTTTGATTTGACTTGATTTTGCTTGATTTGGTCTGATTTGGTTTGATTTGGTTTGATTCGGTTTAATTTGATTTGACTAGATTTGGTTTGATTTGATTTTGTGTGGCTTGCATTGATTTGGCTTGATTTGATTCGGTTTGATTTGGTTTTGTTTGCTTTGCCTTGATTTGACTTGATTTGACTTGATTTGATTTGACAGGTCGAAAGAAAGATTATATATTATGTTTTATTACAGGCACTTGAAAACAGTTTATAGCTAAACCACCACAAGTTTATTAAAACTTTTAATCTGATAGTTAAAAATCATATCAAACCTTTTGACACAGTTACAAAAAAGTGAGACTTATTAATAAAAGAAAGTTTATCTATGTACCCTAATAAATCTTCTCTTAACGCACAAAGCAGTTCAATTCATTTAACTTTATTTTCAAACACCTAGCCGTTTGTTGCTGTATCAATTTCATGCGACTTTCAAGTGACCCTTACCTCCTCCTGACACTGCAGCGACTTCTCCAACCCGTGGATCTCTCTAGTTTGTCGTCCCGTTCGGTCTTCATCGTGCAAAAACTGAAAAACACAGAATCTTATTAGCATTTAAAACCGATTATTGATTATTTACAATCAATCAAAGTGTCGCATTTCATCAGACGTGTATTAAGACTAAGACTGCCTGTATGAAGATCTATTAAACTACAAGTATCTACAACACTGTTTGGTGTAATTAGTCTTTGTGAGACTAATTTGAAACTAGATTTTCAACGTGCACTGATTAATTTCACAGAATTTTCTTCTGCCAAATATGTGTCTTAGCTACAACCGTCACGTGACAGGTGGATAAACAAAACCTTGTGCTGCATCAGTTCAGTATCAATCTGTCAGCTGTACCAATATGCTTGCTGTATCAATCTACCTGCTGTATCAATCTACCTGCTGTACCAATCTACCTGTTGCATCGATCTGCCTGCTGTATCAATATACCTGCTGTATCGATCTACCTGTTGTATCAATCTACCTGCTGTATCAATCTGCCTGCTGTACCAATCTACCTGCTGTATCGATCTACCTGCTGTATCGATCTACCTGCTGTATCGATCTACCTGCTGTATCGATCTACCTGCTGTATCGATCTACCTGCTGTATCGATCTACCTGCTGTATCGATCTACCTGCTGTATCGATCTACCTGCTGTATCGATCTACCTGCTGTATCAATCTACCTGCTGTATCTCTCGACTGACTTTCAACATCTGGATGCTGCGGATGCGCTCGTTATAATCTTCAATCTGCATCAGCATCTTCTTGTGCTCCCTAAGAAGAAAAATAAAAAAACTACAAAATCCCAAATTTGACAATAAGCGGCCATCAGCAGTTGCCATGCTTCATAAAGTTTCCGGGCTCAAACAGAAATCACAAGCCCCTGTGACGCTGCAACAATCATTAATTTCAGAGCAACTGATCAAGGTGATAAACTTCCGTGCAGTGGCTATGCTCGTAGAAAGTTCAAAGATGTGCTTGGCTGACAATCGTTAGATCAACCAGACTGTCTTAATCGCTAGACTAAACAACATTTATCTGCGAAAAAACCGACTACATCAAAGTAAGCTGAAATAAAAAGTGTTAAAACATTTACCGATTAACATTTTTAATCCTGATCAGTTCACAATTTCACTGTCTTACAGAAGTGAATGCACAATCTTAGAAAATTGTAGAAAAACAGCAGAGCAAACACCAAGGCTAACACATTAACCAAAAGATACATAAATAAATAAATCTTTCATTTTACATTGTTTACGTAACATAAATCACTCTGGGGTAATCTGGCAAAAATTAAAGCACAACAGTATAAAAATTTAACAAACTTGAGGGAGAGAGAGAGAGAGAGAGAGAGAGAGAGAGAGAGAGAGAGAGAGAGAGAGAGAGAGAGAGAGAGAGAGAGAGAGAGAGAGAGAGAGAGAGAGAAACAGAGAGGAAGAGAGAGAGGGAGAGAGAGAGAAAGACAGACAGAAAGAGAGAGAGAGATGGGGGAGAGAGAAAAAGAGAGAGAGATAGAGAGAGAGAGAGAAAGAGAGAGAGAAAGAGAGAGAGAGAGAGAGAGAGAGAGAGAGAGAGAGAGAGAGAGAGAGAGAGAGAGAGAGAGAGAGAGAGAGAGAGAGAGAGAGAGAGAGAGAGAGAGAGAGAGAGAGAGAGAGAGAGAGAGAGAGAGAGAGAGAGAGAGAGAGAGAGAGAACGAGAGAGAGAGAGAGAGAGAGAGAGAGAGAGAGAGAGAGAGAGAGAGAGAGAGAGAGAGAGAGAGAGAGAGAGAGAGAGAGAGAGAGAGAGAGAGAGAGAGAGAGAGAGAGAGAGAGAGAGAGAGAGAGAGAGAGAGAGAGAGAGAGAGAGAGAGAGAGAGAGAGAGAGAAATTAATGCTGGTATGAGACAGTCCACAGTATAAAAAATATATTAAATCACTGTGCACATAACCAAAACTGATTGAGCGGTTTATTTCTAGCGAATCTGTTGCTTTTATTGCTCATGAGCCCAAGATATTTTATCATTCGTTCTGTTTTGTGGAAGAGAAAGAATTTAATACAGTTGGAATTCATGTAAGCATTTAAGGGTTTAGAGGCGTCGGAATACACGTGAGCATGCTTAAACTTGTAGGAATAATATATATATCAATTAATCAATTTATTTCACTCCAGCAATACATATACAACTTCAACATAAAATAATATTGAAAAAAAAGAAACAGCATAGGTAAAAAAAAAACGTTGATGAAGTCAAATTAACCAAATAAAAGAGTTGCTGCATGACACCTTGAAAGCTTGGCTTGTTAGGGTGGCACAAATGAGTGAATGAAAGAATGGTTAGGGTCAGTAGACATGATGGAATGGAAAAAAATAGTAAGATTAGGGTTAGGAAGAAAGAAGAAGAGAAGAAACAACCACAGTGTATGTTTAATTTACATAGAGCTATATTAAAATAGCATTATAATTGATTGGAGGCCATATATTGCAAATGCATGAGACATAGAACCATTAAAATTGTATTATAAGTATGAATCAAAAATGTTTCTTTTCAAGTACTTTTTGAAACTATAAATAGTTTTGTGTATTTTTACTTGGGCACTTATTTTATTCCAGTTGTTGGGGGCTGTGAATTTAATAAAGTGCCTGGCACTATTAGTATGACAGCAAGGGATATGATATTCATTGAACCTTGTATAGGTTTTACACGTCAAATGTAGACACAGGAAAGTTCAAATGTGACTTAGGTAAGTCAAATGTAGACATAGGAATTTCGAATGTGTTTTGGTAACTCAAATGCGACTTAGGTAAGTCAAATGTAGATGCGGTACTTTGAATAAATCGGTAATTAAGTTATTTAAGTCCAAACTACTAATTAGTAGGCCTATAACGTTGTTATTTTAACTTAGGAGCAATTATTAAATTGAAATTAAAGAAGATTAAATTTAACATCCTTAAACTTTAACACCTATCCGCATTTGAGATGCAAATGTTACATTTGACTTGACATGTGTCTACATTAGACTTACCAAAAACGCTTAAGATTTGTTGAAAACCATTGTTAACACATTTGAACTACCTAAGTCTACATTTGAGTTACCAAGACACATTTGAATTACCTAAATCTACATTTGAGTTAACGCAAGTTTACATTTGACATGTAAAACCTATAAAGTAATGTTTAGGATTTGCTGTAATTGGATTTGTAAAGAAAGTGGGAAACAAGTTGTAGTATGTCTTCTAAATATAAATAGACAAGTGATATTTAAAAAATGTAGGTTATGTATATAGTTTATATAGGTTATACATGTATAGGATATGTTGCAATAGCCATACAATTCAATTGAAAAAATAATTATTACAGTTTAGATAAAAAGCAAAATTGTCCCGCCAAACTCACCAGTCTAAGTTAACAATGCCTTTTCTAAAATCTTTGCTTTCTTCCATACTTGCAATCTTCGCAGCACCCAAAGTCTATAATGTTCAATACATCATTATTGCTAACAAGAGGCAATGACTTAAAGGAAAAGAACATGATTTTTTATATCCTATCTCACTTTGAAGTAATGCAAAAAGTTAGTATAATAGTATTAGAGTGATTTGAGTGATTAAATAATTGACTAAAAACTTAGTTAATGGCGTGTGAAACCAAAGAGTGATATGTTTGAAAATGAGTATAATTTTCAAAAGCACAAATGACGGACAAGCCGAACTACTGACGACACATTCTGAAGTAAAGCTTGTTCATACCAAATTTTAGTTCATTTTTATTGTTTATTTATTGTTCATTTTGCGTAATTTTTGTAAAACCAATCGAAAAGGTCTTGAGCATTGATTACAATTTTAATTTTGCAGATTTGATTAATTATTTAAAAAATGTTTTCATAAAACGTTGACAAATAAAATGTAGAATTGGCGTATATATTAATAATTGTATAATTGTTAACTTATGTACAACACATCAAATAAACATTCTCTTTATATTTGAAAAATGTATTAACGTCCATACAAATAGATGCAAATTAATTAAATCTAATAAAAATTTATGCTGCCGATAGCACCACGACCAAAAAATATAATTTTAATTTGGTTTTATCTTTTTTGTAATTTGCACTTAAATAAGTTGATTACCGATTTATTCAAAGTATCTACATTTGACTTATTTAAGTCACATTTGCACTTTCCTATGTCTACATTTGACTTACCTAAGCCACATTTGAGTTACCAAAACACATTCGAAATTCCAATGTCTACATTTGACTTACCTAAGTCACATTTGCACTTTCCTATGTCTACATTTGACTTACTTAAGTCACATTTGAGTTACCAAAACACATTCGAAATTCCTATGTCTACATTTGACTTACCTAAGTCACATTTGAGTTACCAAAACACATTCGAAATACCTATGTCTACATTTGACTTACCTAAGTCACATTTTAACTTTCCTGTATCTACATTTGACGTGTAAAACCTATATAACAACTATATAACTATAATTAATTATAATTACTATCGTTATCACTAATCAAAACCAAAGCAAATCTAATCATAACCATCACTTATCAGCATAAAACTACTCACCTTGATGACTTTATTCAGTTCCTCGACCACGGATCTGTGAATGAGGACGCAGTCAACGTAGTCGTTGCATAGAGGTCCCGATTGCACCTCTACTTGTCCCTGTTTCAGCAGCAGCTGCACCTCCAAATTGTAGAGGAAACGAACGTGTAGCTCCTTTATCCTTGAAAAAAGTTAAAGTTTTTTAAAGGGGAAGGAGAATCAATTTTATAGGTTTTACATGTCAAATGTAGACCTACGTTAACTCAAATGTAGATTTAGGTAATTCAAATGTGTCTCGGTAACTCAAATGTAGACTTAGATAGTTCAAATGTGTTAACAATGGTTTTCAACAAATCTTTTGTTTTGTAGTGTTTTGGTAAGTCAAACGTAGACACGTGTCAAGTCAAATGTGACATTGGTATCTCAAATGTGGACAGGTGGTAAAGCTTAAGGATGTTAAATTTAATCTCCTTTAATCTTAATTTAATAATTTCTGTGAAAATAATAATTTTATAGGCCTACTAATAGTTCACTAATATTCTGTAAACTTTACATACCATTGGAACTGTTAGAGAAAACAATACATTCTTAAAATAAATGTTTCTTAAGAGAAACTAATTCATTCATGCAGTGCTAATGCATTACTTAAAAGCTAGTAAGTGATTCACCGTTCATTGGGAAGTGGGAACCAATTTATTCTTTGCTACTAACGTTACGGTTTATCAAAGAATTTAGTTTGAGGATAAACAACGCATTTTTCAAAGTTACGAAAGAAGTGATGACTATCTTTGGTTTATTTCTTTGTAATTTAAACTTAAATGAGTTTATTACCAATTTATTCAAGGTAATGCATCTACATTTGACTTACCTAAGTCACATTTGAACTTTCCTATGTCTACATTTGACTTACCTAAGTCACATTTGACTTACCTAAGTCACATTTGAGTTACCAAAACACATTCGAAATTCATTTGTCTACATTTGACTCACCTAAGTCACATTTGACTTACCAAAGTCACATTTGACTTACCAATGTCACATTTGACTTACCTAAGTCACATTTGAACTTTCCTGTGTCTACATTTGACATGTAAAACCTATAAAGTAGGTTCTAAAAACTTTCAACACAAAGTTGTTCATTTATATTATATTATATATTATTTAGCATTATGCTTACCTGCTTAAAAGACTTATGTAATTGGAAAAGAAAATTATTGATTATTTAAAACGTTCACACCATCGCTGTTTCGCCTTCCCACTGTGCAGCACTGGTTCACCAAAATAAAATGTTATTGATCTTATTGGTAATATAAAGTAACTTAAACTTTTGCTTAGTTACAGAAATATGCGCTACGAATGCTCTGATTAATTTTTCAAATTTCTCGGAATGTCATTTAAACTTGTTTCAAATGACTTACCGTTAAAATGGCTGCACCTTGAGGTCATCGCGGGAATTTAAATTTACAGGTTCTATACAGCGTGTTACTCTAATATGTAAAACGACAGTAAGTAAGTGGTATAAAATTTCAACTCGGATTTTTTTAGCTTTATGTAAGTGGAGGGTTTTTTGTGCCTTATACAGCATTGCACCTTACAGGTGACATAAAATTTCAGGACAATTTCTTTAAAGGAAAGCAGAGTGATTGTTTAGACCCAATCTCATTTTAATTTACTGTCCAAAATATACATTTTCTTGCCTATAAGGGTAAGCAATTGTTTCATATATTTGAATAATTAGCTTAGAAAGTCAATTAGTGGCAACTGAACGCAGCTATTGCATACGTCAGAAACTAACCACAGTTTGTACAATGGCAGGCATCTTCCCTTGCGCGTCAAGCACATTTGCATAGACGTTACAGTACTGCTTAAATGCATGATGTCATGAAAAATGCACTTTACATCATATGACGTCATGAAACTAACACTGCTGTTCATGATCATGCTTATCACGGTACCGCCTTCTATTTGTTGGCCACGCGAATGTGACAAAAAGGCACTATTGCCAATCTTAGTGGATTCACTGAGCCGCGCGTTTACGTTTTAATTTACAGCGTTATTGCTAACGCAAGTTGTGTGCACAACAAGATGGTATGTAAGCGAAACAAAATTTCAAGACGATTTTCTTAAAAGTTTCATTATGATGTCGGTTTTATCGTGCTTTAACATAACAGGAAAATATCAGAAAATGACAACAAAACTTAATTAGTTAATACAAGAAACTGAATAAACTTGATGTGTCTGAGAGAAACCTCTTTATAACCTCATTTTTATGGGGTTCATTGCTTGTGAAGCGAACATACATTTCATTCCATATCACTTCTTGTCGCAGATGCGAGCATTTAATTTACAGTTTATTATTAATTTTGATTTGTAGTTTTAAATTTTAGTTTTTCATTACCACTAAACCAGTGTTGACATCTGTTTGTACACTTGGAAGTTTTCAATATATGTATGTACTTGCTACTGCTATATGTTTGTATGTAACTGGGTTACTGGGCTTCTATGTGAATGTAGCAGTTTTTCACACTTGGTAACAAGATTAGAGGACAAGCAATAGGCTTAAACAGTGGTGTGGTTATAATAACATTTTGACTAAGGTGCCACGATATATTGGCTGATGGATTTACTTTAACATTTGTTTACTACTGTTGATTATGTTTACCATTTTCGTGTATATGTGGACTGACCATGAGACTATGATTTTGAGTAAAATACAGATCGCGAAGTTAAACCATGTTTTCATCCATTGATTTCATCTGTTTAACATGAACATCGCAACTTCAAAAACAGTCTGATAAACCTGAGAATGTCGGTTGTTGGCTCTCCCCAAAAGACCCCAGCGACAACTTTAGCATCGTGACACCTCTAGCATAAGAATAAAATGTCTAAATTCACGTCGGCACCGTATTATCGGGACAACCCAAGAGCCAAAGAAACAAAATTACGTTACGGTGCTGCCACTAGTGAGCAGAATTGCAACGAATGCTTGAAAAACACGCTTCGAAGTGTTAATACGCGTACCTGTTGATTTCTTGAATGAGTTCCTCAACCTCCTGCTGCAGTTTTTCGTGTTCTTCTTGTCGACGTTGCAAGATGGCCACGAGATCGGCCAGAATAAGCGCCTTGGTTTTTACCTAAACGCAAAAAATACCTCGATTTGGTTCCAAGAATTTCTTATAACATAAAAAAACTGTTCTCGTTGTTTATTGGTGAATTTCCAGGCTATTCAACTCATTTGAAAAAAATAAGTATGCATTATCACATGTGTGTGTCAGCATGAAGCAGAATGAGCTATATGCTTCTCAATGTTATTTGTATTTACATTTTGAAATAAACATTATATTGGAACATTATATCAAACTTGTTATTGTTGTTGTTGTTGTTGTTGTTGTTTCGTCTCGATGTTATTTATATTTACATTTTGAAATAAACATTACATTCGAACATTATACTAAACTTTTGGGCATGACAGGTTCTCTGTTGTGTCAGCAATCCTTTGACGCAGTAAATTGTTGTTACAAAATTAACAATAATTTAGTAACATGTTTTTTTTGTCTACATAAAACTGGGTATTTAAAATTTATGATTATTGCTTCTTTCAGCAACAATTTCAGTTTTCTGCTGTTATCTTATATTTTGATATAATTGCAGAAGTAGACACTGAAGAGCTCTGCTGAAAAGTCTTGTCTCTTTCAATTTAGTTACTGTATGACTGCATAAACCTGTGCACTGTGGAATAAATGCTGAAACTTAATAAACGGAATAAATGAAGAAAAGAGGCAGGAAAGACAGGGAAAAAAGAAGAAATAAGGTAGTTAGCAAGACAGAAAGAGAAAGGGGAGAGAGAGAGAGAGAGAGAGAGAGAGAGAGAGAGAGAGAGAGAGAGAGAGAGAGAGAGAGAGAGAAAGATTATTACACATATATGGGGTTACCATGATTTTTCCAATGCTTAGGACCTAGGGTCTTAAAGTCTTAATCCAGCCTGTGTGTATTTTTAAAGGAAAGGTTTTCTCGAAAGTTGGGCTTATTTCAACATTCGTGAAAAACGTCAAAAGTACTAGTAACGAAAGGTGTAATAAGTGCCTCGTATAATTAGTAAAATCACTTTAAATGTCCAAACATCTTCCGGTGGCCGCTACCATTTTGAACGTTCATTGTTCCACCAACCATTTCTGGACCCAAGAAAAGCAATAATCTCCTTGAATTGAAAGAGATGATAATTAACAGAGAAATAGTTTCTTGGTAGAAAATTCCACAGAAAATAAGTCCAAGAGAAAACCTAAATTGATAAGAAGTGTGGTACCTGTTGCTCCACCTGTATCTTGGCCCGCCTGGCGGTGCAAAATTTCTCCCAGATGATGGGATCCAAGAACTCTGGCATGTTGGTGACGTTGTCCAGTTCTCGAATGGCGCTGTCCAAATTCTGCCTGTAAATGAAATTCAAAGAAACTCCTTGGATTCCTACTGTAAATGTTACTAATATCTAATGTAATCTTGTAGTAAAACTTGTCAGCTTGTGTAGTTATAGTCTACTCTTACTGTAAATGTTACTAATGTCTAATGTAATCTTGTAATAAAACTTGTCAGCTTGTGTAGGTATAGTCAACTCTTACTGTAAATGTTACTAATATCTAATGTAATCTTGTAGTAAAACATGTCAGCTTGTGTAGTTAAAGTCAATTCTTACTGTAAATGTTACTAATGTCTAATGTAATCTTGTAGTAAAACTTGTCAGCTTGTGAAGGTATAGTCAATTCTTACTGTAAATGTTACTAATATCTAATCCAATCTTGTAATAAAACTTGTCAGCTTGTGTAGGTATAGTCAATTCTTACCCTAAATATTACTAATATCTAATGTAATCTTGTAGTAAAACTTGTCAGCTTATGTAGGTATAGTCAATTCTCACTGTAAATATTACTAATATCTAATCTAATCCTGTAGTAAAACTCGTCAGCTTGTGCAGTTATAGTCAATTCTTACTGTAAATGTTAGTAATATCTAATGTAATCTTGTACTAAAACATGTCAGCTTGTGTAGGTATAGTCAATTCTTACCGTAAATGTTGTTAATATCTAATATAATCTTGTAGTAAAACATGTCAGCTTGTGTAGGTATAGTCAATTCTTACCATAAATGTTACTAATATCTAATCTAATCTTGCAGTAGAACTTGTCAGCTTGTGTAGTTATAGTCAATTCTTACTGTAAATGTTACTAATATCTAATCTAATCTTGCAGTAGAACTTGTCAGCTTGTGCAGTTATAGTCAATTCTTACTGTAAATGTTACTAATATCTAATGTAATCATGTAGTAAAACTTGTCAGCTTGTGTAGGTATAGTCAAATCTTACCATAAATGTTTTTGTAAATAGTGTATATAGTTTGTTGTGGTGAGGATCGTAAATCATGTTGCTCAAACTGTCTGATCCAATCCTATGATAAATTATGTTTAAACTAAAGAAACGTAGCTTACGAGAAACAGATAGTTCGCGCATAAATCCACGTGTCCGAAACTCATTTCCAAAGTAAGCAAATTACTGTATAAATAACTGTACAAAGAATGAGTACATAAATACTACAGTCATTTTATTGTGCAAGTGTCCAGTGACTTTAGAACTGCAGCACCCTCTATTTTCACTCAATATTATCGATAATATTCAACATAATAAGTCTTTTTTCTTTAGTTCTTTCTTTATACTTGTATGGAACCCAGATAGAAAAAGTACTGTCACTCACACAGTTTGTTGTCAGTTGCCACATGCTTACTGTGAATGGATTAAGCTAGAACTGTGACAATTTAGGCTATTAGTAAGCAAAAAATATTTTTTGTTCAGGATTTCATCAAGTTAACGTATAAACTTTCGTGAGTTTGTTTGTTCAAAATTGCAATTACAAATTGCAACATTAAAATTATGTATGTTTTTGAATCGTTTTACACAGTATTAAAACAATGGCTAAAAATGTTCTGAAGCACAGCCCGACTACTTTTAGCTAGGAGTCCCCTCTGTATGTCTTATCGCAACTTTAATCATGTAACTGGTTAACGAATAAGCTTGGTATAAAATCCAGGCAGGAAGTAACTCTTCCGGAAAAACCTGACGGCCATGACACTTGACCTAAGTTACCCACATTTAGAGGCAAAGCTATCTCTAAACTTGATAAATACACTGTGATAGAAATTCCCATGATTGAATATCGAATTGTAAAATTATGTTGTGAAATTTACTGTTAAGGATTTTTGTTTGTTAAATAACCAAAATATTTTGTTCTTACAATGTAACTAATAATAGTTAAATGTGCGTTTTGATAAGATTAAGTTAACTTACCTGTTCTTACTTGTAAGGTGATGACATCTGCCTTCAATATTAGCGACCTAGTTTTAAATATCTGTCATTCAAGTTTCAATGTGCTCAAAGCAGGGTTTCAATGTTTTCTGTGTAACTCACGATTTGATGCCAAAGATGTATGTAGATTTTGTTTAATTTTTTTTAGTTATATACTGAAAGTCTCGGATTAATTTCACTTAATGGTAATTGACATTTTGATAAGAAATTAATCAGTTTATTAAAAGAATTTGCATCTCATTCCAGATAAAATGTATAATTTTGGGAAATGGCGTCTCAATGCATGTCAAATAAGAAGTAAAATGACGAAAGGGCATGCGCTGTGATGATGGTGCACGAACAATAAAATATTATACTAATCAGTACTTGATGACTTTGTTTGTTTGTCACCATAAAACCCAAGACACTGTGTCGAGACAGAAATTCCCATAATTGAATTTGAAATATTGAATCATAAAATTATGTTGTGACATCTACTAACACTTATATATTTTCATTTACAGATTGTATGTTATGAAATGATAATGTAAATAAGTACATCACGATGTTTTAACTCATTTTTTTATTACTTTCGTTTACGAATATTTACAAATCAGACGTTAAACACGAATAATACTTTTCAAGAACAAATAGTAGATAAAAACATTTAGTCTAACGGATTAACAAAAAGTAAAAAGAAATGCTATTGTTGTTCTTGAAACTGTGTATCTACACAAATGTCTCAGATATCGGAAGAATCGGACAAAATCTGATGCGTTAAAAAGTCCCGCATAGTACGGACACAGTCCGTTGTTTCGTGAGCTGACCGCTAGTTGCCAGGGCGTTACTTTGTTTACATCACTACCGCAGTGTAATCACTTGTATAGCTCTACGTATAAAAATATAGAATCAATTACACGGAGTTATTTGAGTCCATTGCCGACAGTTTTTGTATACCTTTTCTTAGGAGCGGCCCGCACTAGACATTTTTGAAACAATTAGACGATTGATTCTACATTACGACAAGTCTAATACACATATCAGCTTAGTATCTGTAAATACAGACCAACGTCTTCCCGCTTTTGTCTGGCAAACCAAGATATGAATGTATTTGTTTTTCAGCATAAATACAGGAAGAAATCCATTGTCTTTACGAATTTTTATGCTACAGCTCTCATAGCACACTGTTTCACAAATATACTTACACAATGTCAAAACTAACTTCAAAAAAAATTTGTTCAATGAAAAGAAAATTGAAATTTACGCTTAGAAAGCACAAGGCCCTGAGGTGTAAAACAATCAGCGTACCTGTATCCCTCCTGCAAATCTGCAGTTGGTGGACGAAAACCGAAAGGGTTTCTGGAACCTGAATCGAGCATGTATGCTTCTGTACCAGAAATGATTGGATTTCGCAAACCCCTGCAAGTTACCAGTACGTCAAAATCAACAAAGAAATGTTGAAAAGCTCACATGCATTAGATGGAAAACAATTAAAGAACTTGCCACTAGATGGCAGCACAAGGAACCCACGAGACAGAAACAGAGTTGATATCGTTGTTCGTTATCAAAGAGATAGTAACCAAACAAAAAACTCTGATGGGTATAAAGACGCATATCATGAAAACATGACTACAGAGGTGACCAATTCAAAATGAACTAATAATCTGTGATGTGGAAAATAATTCTAACAATAAAAATGCACCCACTTAAGATACAAAATCTGCAACATTTCGACATGTTTACATAATCACCTAAATAAAAAACAATGTAAAAATGTATACAAAAATCAACAATGTGAGAAGCAAACAACAACAACAATAACAACAACAATATACATTCAACAAACAATCGAATTTCAAAGAAACTAGAAACCCTGCTGAAAAGTAACACACTACAAACAATTTACACTACACTATCATACACGAAACAGCTTTCATATAAGAATGCAAAACAACACACAACAGCCACAAATGTGGCGTTCTTTCCTTAAATGTTTAAAACCCAGAAGAGGGACAAAAATGAAAACCTGTCCTGTCCATCACTTCAATGTCTGGGGGAGGGGGGCAGTAGAGTAAGATTTGAATCATGCATTGGTCGTCTGCTGCACAGCTTGGCAAGCAGCTCAGCCTGTCCTGTCCATCGCTTCAATGTTTAAGGGGGGGGGGGGCAGTAGAGTAAGATTTGAATCATACCTTGGTCGTCTGCTGTACAGCTTGGCAAGCAGCTCAAGCTGTCCTGTCCATCGCTTCAATGTCTGAGGGGGGCAATAGAGTAAGATGTGAATCATACTTTGGTAGTCTGTTGCACAGCTTGGCTAGCAGCTCAAGCTGTCCTGTCCATCGCTTCAATGTCTGAGGGGGGGCAGTAGAGTAAGATGTGAATCATACTTTGGTAGTCTGTTGCACAGCTTGGCTAGCAGCTCAAGCTGTCCTGTCCATCGCTTCAATGTCTCAGGGGGGCAGTAGAGTAAGATTTGAATCATACCTTGGTCGCCTGCGGTACAGCTTGGCTAGCAGCTCAATCTGAAACGGCTGCAAATCTTGAAATTCCTTGCGGAACATTTTCTCCTGTATCTTGTCTTCTCCGACCAACATTTCGTAAGCTTCCCTAAATGCCTCCACGTGTTCCTTTGCTCCAACGGCGGCGGCTTGTGTCTGACGCTACAAAATGACAGGTCCTTGTTGTAGTTGCACAGTTCAGCTCAGTTTGTCTGCCTACCTACCTGTCTGTCTGTCTGCCTGCCTACCTGTCCGTCTGTCTGTCTGCCCATCTGTCTGTCTTTCTGCCTGCCTGCCTGCCTGCCTGTCTGTCTGTCTGTCTTTCTGTTCTTATGTCTGTCTCTCTGTTTGTCTATATGTGCATCAGTCTGTCTTTCTGTATGCCTGTCTCTCTTTCTTTCTGTCTGTCTGTCTGCTTGCCTGTCTCTCTGTCTGTCTGTTTGTCTGTCTGTCTGCCTATCTGTCTGCCTGTCTATCTGTCATTCTGTCTGTCTGTCTGTTTGTCTGTGTGTGCGTCAGTCAGTCTATCTGCCTGCCTGTCTGTCTATCTGTTTTTCTGTATGCCTGCCTCTCTGTCTGTCTGCCTGTCTATCTGTCCTTTAGTCTGTGTACCTGTCTGTCTGTTTGTCTATGTGTGCATCAGTCTGTCTATCTGCCTGCCTGTCTGTCTATCTGTTTATTTGTCTTTCTGTCTTTCTGTCTGCTTGCCTGCCTCTCTGTCTATCTTTCAGTGTTATGAACCATCCAGTGCACTAATCTAAGTAGTACCAATCAGCAATAATATTCAATGACTAACGCAACAGCTTGAATGTCAGTAAATTCATCTACAACAACATTGTCGTGAATGTATACAAGTTCATTTATTAGCACTAATACAATGCCATGAATGTCAACACGTTCATTCATTAGCACTAATACAATGCCGTGAATGTCAACGCATTAATCTATCAACAATAATGCAATGCCATGAATGTCAACAATTTTGTTCTGAGCACTAATGCTATGCCGTAAAAATCAACACGTTCATTTCTGAGCACTAATGCAATGCCGCGAATGACAATGCATTCGTTCATGAACACTAATGCAATGATGCGAATGTCGGCAGAGTCGTCCTGCGTACCTTTTGATTCTTCTTTTCTTGCAGGACCCTCAACAACTCTGCCTCCCAATTCAGTAAATGTTCCTCTACCAAAATGCTGTACGACAGTTTGAGAATGTTTAGCTCCTCCTAAACACAAAAATACAAAAAAATCGTTAATTGATAAATAACCGATACCTAGTTCGACCAATCAAACAGTGATAAAACTACTTAGGTATCAAAGTGATAGTGGCATATTGTAAATATGGTCACCACTACAGTTAGTAATGAATCTGATGAACTTGAAGCAGCAGACATGAATTACTAAATAAAGAGCCACATAATATATAATCATATCGTAAAACCATAATCATATTACCTGGTAAATAACCGTATCCGTTTTCATCTTAACCTGGAACAGATTCTGCAGGACGTCATCAAACACTTGCAAATCATCCTGTATGTTTGACTGCAGCTTCCGGAGATCCGTTTCTAGGAACTTCCTGTACTTTGCCCGGTCCTCTTCCAACTCTTTAACCTTCAAAAATCACAAAGATGGGCACAACGTGCTTGCTTAGCAATCGAAGTTAAGCAACACTTAACCCGATTAATGTAACAGTATTTTTGAACGGTTTTAAAACACAAATTTAAACACAAGAACAAGGATTGAAGGGTGTGACAAGTTGTGTTTCATACGATACATTATAATTGAGACCGACAATAAAAACATTTCTGTCGCACACGGCCTGGAATTTTATAAAATAATTTGTACGTTCATATACTTACTTGAAACAATCATATAAAAGCGTTTTTTTTAAATTTGAAACATAATGACTTGTTCTTTCCTTTAATAACAACTTAGTCACGACTACAACAAACGACAACCTATTCACGATTACAACAAACAGCAACCTAGTCACGACTGCAACAAACAACAACCTAGTCACGACTGCAAACAAACAACAACCTAGTCATGACTGCAAACAAACAACAACCTAGTCACAACTACAACAAACAACAACCTAGTCACGACTACAACAAACAACAACCTAGTCACGACTACAACAAATGACAACCTAGTCACGACTGCAAACAAACAACAACCTAGTCATGACTGCAAACAAACAACAACCTAGTCACAACTACAACAAATAACAACCTAGTCACGACTACAACAAACGACAACCTAGTCACGACTGCAAACAAACAGCAATTTAGTCACAACTACAACAAATGACAACCTACTCACCACTACAACAAACAAAAACCTATTCACGACTACAACAAACAACAACCTAGTCACAACCGCAACAAACTGCTTAAACTCAGTTCTTGTCATGACAGCTGAAAATCCGATAATGACGTCTGAATGCCCTTGTAGTCTCAAAAGAATGTTGTCATTTTTATTTGTTATGGAAGCAAAAACTGAAAATAATTATCTTGAGACTACAAGGGCGTTTAACAGTCACTCCACCTTGTGCTCGTACTCGGCAACCTGCTTGATTTCCTCCTCGTTCCACTCCTCCGGAGGTTTAGACATGCACGGCGGAACGGCTACACCCTGCAACAAATCACCGACTTTAAAGAATCAACCAGGACTGTTACCAATAGCTACATATAACAGCACTTTTGCTTCACCTTCACCTACTTATTAAAATTTCCTAGTGGAAAATTTCAGCAAATTTTGAACGTTTCAGTACTATTTACACAATCTATTTTCTATTTCTCCCGTGGAAATTTCATAGTGGAAAATTTCCACAATTTTCTGCAGTATCTTTTGAAGGTTTTAGTACTATTTACCCAGTTTATTTTTTGTTTCTCCCATTGAAATTTCTTAGTGGAAAATTTCCACACAATTTCCGTAGTATCTTAGTATCTTTCAAAGGTTTTAGTACTATTTACCGAATTTATTTTTGTTTCTCCCAATGAAATTTTGTAGTGGCAAATTTCCATAGTGTCTTTCAAAAGTTTTAGTACTATTTACACAATCTATTTTTCGTTTCTCCCGTTGAAATTTCATAGTGGAAAATTTCCACAATTTTGAGTAGTATCTTTTGAAGTTTTTAGTACTATTTACCCAGTTTATTTTTCGTTTCTCAAGTTGAAATTTCATAGTGGAAAATTTCCACACAATTTTTCGTAGTATCTTTCAAAGGTTTTAGCACTATTTACCCAATTTATTTTCGTTTTTCCCAATGAAATTTTGTAGTGGCAAATTTCCATAGTGTCTTTCAAAAGTTTTAGTACTATTTACACAATCTATTTTCTATTTCTCCCGTGGAAATTTCATAGTGGAAAATTTCCACAATTTTCTGCAGTATCTTTTGAAGGTTTTAGTACTATTTACCCAGTTTATTTTTTGTTTCTCCCATTGAAATTTCTTAGTGGAAAATTTCCACACAATTTCCGTAGTATCTTAGTATCTTTCAAAGGTTTTAGTACTATTTACCGAATTTATTTTTGTTTCTCCCAATGAAATTTTGTAGTGGCAAATTTCCATAGTGTCTTTCAAAAGTTTTAGTACTATTTACACAATCTATTTTTCGTTTCTCCGGTTGAAATTTCATAGTGGAAAATTTCGACAATTTTCCGTAGTGTCTTTTGAAGGTTTTAGTACAATTTACACAATTTATTTTTCATTTCTCCCGATGAAATTTCGTAGTGGTAAATTTCCACAATTTTGAGTAGTGTCTTTTGAAGTTTTTAGTACTATTTATCCAGTTTATTTTTCGTTTCTCAAGTTGAAATTTCATAGTGGAAAATTTCCACACAATTTTTCGTAGTATCTTTCAAAGTTTTAGTACTATTTACCCAATGTATTTTTTCGCTTCTCCTGTGGAAATTTCATACTGGTAAATTTGCACAATTTTCTGTAGTGTCTTTCAAAGGCTTTAGTACAATTTATTTTTCGTTTCTCTCGTTGAAATTTTATCATGGAAAATTCCAGCAATTTTCTGTAGGGTCTTTCAAAGGCTTTAGCACTATTTACCCAATTTATTTTCGTTTCTCCCAATGAAATTTTATAGTGACAAATTTCCATAGTATCTTTCAAAAGTTTTAGTACTATTTACACAATTTATTTTTCATGTCTCCTGTTGAAACTTCATAGTGGAAAATTTCGGCAATTTTCCATAGTATGTTTCAAAGGTTTGAGTACTGTTTACCCAATTTATTTTTCCATTTTTCCTAGATGTTTAAAATTACTGAAAATCTTGGATAAAAGGGCTCAAATAAAGGAAAAACTTTCATGTACAGTAGCCGGGCAAAGACAACTTTTTGCGACAAATATGGCACGTCTACGAAAAGACCTCAAATAGAAATTATACAATTAAAAAGAGACGTCTCTGCCTTTGTTATCCAATGATTGAACGAGAGAACTACAGACCTTTTTCAATTCATCTTCTATTGTCAACTCGAGAACACCTCCCATCATGTCATCCAAAGCTTTCTGTCGAACAGACAACAATTCCTGAAAACGCGAACCACGTTTACATATTCGAATACTGTGATACCTCGAGATACACATACATTATCGTGAGTATAATAATTACAGACAGTTCTTATATACTTTTGCATAGAAGTGGCCCGTGCTAGACGTTTTTGAGACAAGTAGGCGATTGATTCTACGTTACCGTGAGTCTAATACATATGATAACAATGACGATGAAACAAGAGTATTTACCGTATTTTCCCATGTATAAGAGACCCTTGTGTATAAGAGACCCCTTCAATTTTTAGGCAAAAATTCTGGAAAAAAGTTTTTTGGTAATGAATAACTTTATTCATCATAGAAATCATTAAATTCCTCATCACTCTCATCAAAAATATCAACTGGAGTCAGACCTTCAGCAATTCCAGCCAGTTCATCATCAGAGGAGTCACTCTGCTCAAAAATGGCATTGTCCTCTGTGCCGTCCATGGCATTGAAGATGCCACACTTCTTGAAAGATTTAATAATGACCTCTGGCTTTACACCATTCCATGCCTTGAGGACCCAGCTGTATACTTCCATGTATAAGAGACCCCCTATTTTTAAAGTGAAAATTCTGAGCAAAAAAGGGTCTCTTATACATGGCAAATACGGTAGTACATGTTTACCAATAATGGTTTACTGGTCTATTATGAGAGACCTTCGTTTTAGTTCTATCTTTTAGTAAAGAGAAAAGAAATTACAATATGACTAAATTACGATGTGATTACATTAAATATATACATTAAGTCTGATACAAAAAGACTTTAGGCATACCTAGTATACTGTGCCCATGGTCATCCTCGGTAATGAGCAAAGGAACAACATAGCGGAGTCATAAAATGATTCCTCGGGAATTAATTGTCAAAGTTCCTGTTACGGCACGACATGTAAGATGTAGTTTATGCAAACACAAATGTAAAACAGTATCATGATGTTTACTACATTTACCTGATCCTGTCGCTTCTCCAAGCTGCTCTTTTTGTCGATGCCGGAGTCGTCATCGACACCGAAATACTTCTCCGCTTGTATCTACATAAAATGCATACATAATAACTACACAAAAAATTACTAATGCAACTGCTATATACACACTTATATAAAAGCAGAGCTCGGTAACTGCTTGCGGTGTGTTATAAAATACTTCCCTGCATATAAGCTACTAGAGAACTCACGAATCTGAAATTATCGAATCCACTTTATAATAATTTTCGAATGCAGATCAAATCCAAGTCTCAGTTTAACGTAATTTTTGAAACCAGATCGAATCCGAATCTCAATTTAGAAAAATTTTTGAAACCAAAACGAATTCGTGGAGCAATAAGCAAAGACTATGATAGAACATTCACACGTTATTAAGCAACATCATTTCAGAAGCAGAGATAACGGTGAAAATTCGCGCATTACTGATCAATATTGGAAAGGTTTTTTTCATTTCACACGGTTTCAACGTTGCGCAAGATGCTATTGTTATTGCTGTTATTTTGTGGAATATGTGGGAGGCATGAGTGTTATTTAAAGTTAGAACAACAAAACTTTATTAAAGCTATGTAACTTAAGCTAAGCAAATTAAAAGTTTCAACAATGTTGTGTTGTTTTAACTCTACACTCGGTTTGCCGGACCTCGCTTTTACGGATATCGGAGAATTCAAAGGAAATCTGGTGTGTATAAAGTCCGGCATACTACGGACAGAGTCCGTTGTTTCGCAAGTTGACCGCAAGTTGGCAGGCCGTCACTTTGTTTACATCCACGGCAGCATGTAACGACATGTGTGTAGCTTGCATGTCAGCAAGTATGTATATTATAGTGCACAAAGGCGAAATAAGATGACATAGAAATAGTAACAGCTCATTGGTCACACAGAAGTATCTTACTTAAGCATGCGCAGAAAAAATAAAGAGTCAATTATGTGGAGTTATTTGAGTCAACTGCTGACAGTTTTCATTTACTTTTGCACAGGAGCAGTCCATACTAGATATTTTTGAGACAATTAGGCGATTGATTCTAGATTACCGTGAGTCTAATGCACGCCGCCTACTGTATTAGCTTAGTATCGGAAAAACACAGACAATTGGCAAATTTGGACCGAAGTCTCCCCGCCTTTGTCTCACAAGTCGAGATATGACAATATTTATTACACTGCATGGTAACTGCGATACGCTTCCACGCCATTCTCCATTCGGTAGAAGTTACCAACGTTCATTAGTTCACAAATATAAAAAGGTTTTGTTTAAAATGCGAAAGCACGCACAGTGATTGATTAAAGATGAAGAAAAAGAGTCTTGAAGTACAAGCCAAGCAACTTTTCATAAAGAGTTACAGGAAAAAGAAAATTCATAAAGGAAGATGGGATGATTTTTCATATACTACTCCATCTTCAAATCCGATAAAAAGTACACATTTTAACACGATTAATATTGCAAAAGCGTTTCTGATAATTAAATAATAGATTAAAAATCTTAGATAACGGCGGACAAGCCCAAATAGTGATGACATCACAAACTAACATAATTTTCAACGGCAAAAATATTCCACAAGCGTGTATCAGGTGTTTGCGAAAGCGAAAATTGAAGCACAGTGCTACTGTAAGAGATTCAGTGTGTTGTATTAAAACTAGGCAAGTTTTAAAATAAAAATTCAAATTTCAAATTTACCGCTGTGCCCACGCATGAGCCGTCGAATGTGTGTAGTTCATCACAAACTAACACATCTAAACTGAAAGGTACAGTACCTGTTTTTTATACATTGCGCTTAGTAATTTAAAATATTTGTGTTACCTAGTATAACTATTTGTGGTACTATTATCAGTATCCCAGCATCCACTATTGGCTCACCAAAACACACATTCATCTGCACAACCTTCCTCTTTCCGTGAAAGCACCCAACGACTACTGACTAAGCTCGCTGCTGCTTAACTTTACCTCGCTGTCCAGCACTGTTAGCAACTGATCCGGTTTCTCATCCGTGTGCCACGTCGGCACCCACACTGTCTCGTCGTACTTCAGATCCGTCATGATCTTCTGTATCCGCTTGTTCTTCTCCTGAACCTTGGCGAACTCGCCCTCCTTCTGCTTAAATACCTTGTCGAACTTCTTATTGAAAGTTTCCTGGACCCGGTGGATCACGTCCTAGAAGAGGAATAAACACCCGGACGACTCACGGTTAATAAATTAACTAATTAACTCCTTCAGGTGCATAAGCGTTTCCTGCATTTTGCATGGATTCATGAAAACCTGCTCTTACTATGCACTGATTACGTTATATTGGATATTTTCTGCAGGTTCCTCACACGGGCAATTATCATTTAATCTTACGTGTGAACCTTACCTTAGACAAATTAAAAATCGATTTTTGGCAAACAAATTGAAAAAAGTTTTCAGTAACTGCAGTATTTGCACTGTAACAATGTACAATATCACTTGTGTGAAATCAGCTAATGCAGAAAATTTCAACTATCCAGACACAACACTCTGATATACTTTGGCCTCAAGTCTACTCTATTTTTAAGGAGAAATTCATGTTAGAAGTTGAAGCGACCTCAATTTGTCCTTGACTGATCAGTTGGTTCTTCCTGAAAAGGCAGCAGAACACTGAACTGCTTGGGATGTAGCAAGCAGGTGATCAATAAAATAGTGTGTACGATCAAGCAAGTGTACACCAGACTAAGCTAGTCAATAAGCTAAATTGGAACACCTGAAAAGGGCTTATTTTTCACAATTTTATCCAATTAAAACACTTATAAATGTTTAAACAAATAGCGTGATTGGATAGCCGAGATTCTCCTGAATAGAACAGTACCTAATTTGTCATCACTTAATTATGTCTGCGCTCATACAGTAGCAGAAAAATCATAGGTCTTATAAGACCTATTTTGAATGATGCTGTCCTGACGGAATTAAAGGAATTAATTAATTATCTCCAACTTAATTTGCTGAGAAACAGACTACAGTAAGGTTAAAACGTAATCAAAAAAATGCTAATATCACATCACACAAAGTACAGCACAAATTCCTACAGATATTGCAGTATAATCTCTTGCTATATGACACTCAACCTCATTGCTTTATGATTTGATCAGCATATTTCTATAGCACTGTTTGTTTTGATACACCCTATATCTACCAATCATCTTCCAGCATTACAAAAAGAAATTTAGAAAATAAATTTTCCCGTAATAGGTAAGGTTCTCGTAAAGATGCGCTGCTCATTACACAAGATTAAACATCTAAGAGCTGAAATGACACCAAAATTTGATGCAAACACAGGAAACTTTACCAAACCTATAATTAAGAAAACATTCAACTGCAAAACAGTTTAACAATAGGAGCAATAGTCTTTTTCATACTACTAACTTTACTAAAATTGGCAGAAAGTAACAGCGGTTCCCTAACGATCTTACAAACAATTTTATTGCGTTTATAAGTATAATTTTTAAAGTTAATGATTTTGATTTCTGTCTTTTCTTATTGCTTTGTTTCTTTCCCTTGTATAATTTTGTGTGAAAAGTATCGTAAATATGTAACTAATTACACTTGTAAACATTACTAATGTACTGCGCATGCATGTGTCGTGTTAATGTTCATTTATGTACGAATAAATAATGTATAATAATAATAATATTAATAATAATAATAGTATGGTGGTGGTGGTGGTGGTGGTGGTGGTGGGGTGGTGGTGGTGGTGGTGGTGGTGGTGGTGATGATAATGACAATAATGATATTAATAATAATGATAATAACAATAATAATAGTAATGATAATAATAACAACAGCAGCAGCAGCAGCAGCAGCAGCAACAACAACAACAACAACAACAACAACAACAACAACAACAACAACAACAACAACAACAACAACAACAACAACCATAACAATAATAATAAATGCCTTGACTGAAATGCTACAGCAGATCAAACAATTAAACAAGAGTTGATAAAAGATTAACAGACAGATTAAAAGGATTATCCGATAAGCTACGTACCTGAAGCATTATAATTTGATTACGTTTCCTTTCCTTTGTATTTAGTACAAATTGTGAGTAAAGCAGATCGTTGCCGCCGCCGTACTGAGACGACAAACTGCCAAATACGTTGGCGCCACCCTTCATGGCCTGTTTCTCCGATTCATCGAGGTCGGTCTGTTCTTCTTCATCTAACTAGAAAATAAACTGAAAAATAAACATCAACGTAAACAACAACATTGCTAAAAGTGGCTGCTCGGTAACTTTATTCCTAAGCTACAGCTAAGCAAAAAAATGCATTAGTGGGGCCAGTATTGCTGCGAGTGAAAAGTTCGTTTGCAGAAATTTTACGGTTCTGGACAAAAGTTAAGTAACACTGGGCTTAGTCAGTTTATGGACTGACGATTGCGAGAAAAAATTCTCTTGATGCATTTTGTTTTTCCCAACTGTTATCTTGTTTACAGAGTTCGTACAAATGCCATAACTGGGCAAATTCATTTCTGTCGGTTCATTGCTAAATTTTAAGCCTTTGACAGTGAGCTAGGTTCAAGTCTTGCCACATCTGTAAAACACAAAACAGTGTAAAAAACAATGCAACACTATGCGGACGAATTTGCTAGTCTCGTGAAATGTTGAACAATGTCGAGAATTTCGACAAGCATGAAGTGCACTTCAGAAGGGACGTGAACAGCAGGATGGAATATTTAGTTCCCGGGACGAACAAACAACACTAGACCTCTTCAGGGCAAAAGCTACAGTACACGCAAAGCTCAAAGAGCTCCATGTTGAGACATCAGAACTTGTGAAATGTTAGAAGCGCAATGCAGAAGGCAGTAAAATGTGTGCATAATGGTCCATGAATGAGCAACAACGTAAATTCATTTCAGTAAAGCAACATGGAAGCTTGCCATGATGACAGTTCACGTGCAAAAACATATTCAAAGCACATCAAATCCTACGTGTGCAGCGGTACAAATTCATGCGCTAAAACATCTTATGCACGTCATGCATTACACGTAGTGCAGTATTAATTCGTGTGCTGAAACCTGTACAATGCGCATCAACCACAGCATGTTCAATGGCATCGGTTCATGTGCTGAAACATATGCATGTCAAGCACTATATGTGGAGTGATATCAGTTCATGTGCTAAAATATCCCATGCACATCAAACATCAGACGTGCAGTGGCAACAGTTCATGTGTTAAAACATCCTAGGCACATCAAACATCAGACGTGCAGTGGCAACAGTTCATGTGTTAAAACATCCTATGCATATCAAACATCAGACGTGCAGCGGCATCAGTTCATGTGTTAAAACATCCTATGCACATCAAACATCAGACGTGCAGTGGCATCAGTTCATGTGTTAAACATTATGCACATCAAACATCAGACGTGCAGTGGCATCAGTTCATGTGTTAAATCATCCTATGCACATCAAACATCAGACGTGCAGTGGCATCAGTTCATGTGTTAAACATTATGCACATCAAACATCAGACGTGCAGTGGCATCAGTACATGTGTTAAAACATCCTATGCACATCACATCAGACGTGCAGTGGCATCAGTTCTTGTGTTAAAACATCCTATGCACATCAAACATCATGTGTGCAGTTTCAAATACTCAGCAACTTCTCTGCCTTAACCTTTGACTCCTTAGCAAAAGCTAGTTTAATGCGAGCAACCGTTCCCATGCTGATGTGACGTCTGGATTTTTCCGGCTTTGTCCCGTCTGCTATCCCGTCAGATCTTCCACCGCCGTCACGTATTGCAGCCAATCTATCGGTGAATCTAGTGGAAAGATTCAGCGTTGCTCCGAGCGTGGACTCCGGAGAAATGGGCATGCCCGATTTAGACATGTTTTCGTAAAGCTGTGCCCAATTTGACAGGTCAAGCGTGCCACCAATAGTTTTCTCCAAGTCCTGATAAATCAATAGCTTAACCGATCAAAAATCTCTTAGCTGTCTGCATAATAAACCTACAGGTAATTCACAGCAGTGTTTTTAATGTGCAGATTACATCAGAATGAACTGTTATCACTGGATGCGAGGAAACCATCAAAATGGTTTTTCCTGACGGTCAGCATGGGAGTTAAAATTTACATGTTTTGTTCAGCATTACTGCTAATACAAGCCCTATAAGCAATAAGACAGCATGTGGGTGACACAATTTTTTTAGCTTGCGTAACAATTCTCCTCTTGCGTTGTAATGAGGTTCATCATGTGTGTGCTCGCATAGCAAGATCGTCCATTAGTCAGCAATTAAGCTTTTCTAGATATTCACATATCTTGAATCTCCATTTCATGAGGATCATTTTGATACCATGCTCATCGCTCGATGTTATTTCTAAGCTGAGATAATCCACGTTGAAGTTGAGGGGCAGGCTATGCACTGAAAAACATAACCTTGAGAAAATCACTGTTAAAGTTAGCCATTGTTTTTTGTCGTGTTTCTGCAAAACACTTAGCAACGCACAAATGTTAGTTGCTACGGACTTTGCAAGGACATATTGAAGTTATATTTTACTCCAGCAGATGGCTCTTCCGGATGAAGATCCGGGCTTGGCAAACTGGAAAAACTTATAGCAAAATGACAGCTTCCACGAGCTACAATCGGAGTTTGAAAATTCAAGTTTTTTACAATTGCAGTACTGGTTTCTACACAGGAAGGTGGGTAAGGCATTATAAAATTAGATCTTTGGTATTTTTTTGGACATTTTTTTGATTATTTGATAATATGTTTAGTGTTTGTTTATTTGCCCAAACATCGATACATTCTACTTCGAAGCATCATAATGTAGTTTTAACTATGTCGACATGCAGACGGTTTTGGTTTGCAAGCACACATTTGAAAATTAAACCAAATACATCTTGTGCTCATCTCGACAATCTCATTGTTTGGTTTTTGTGTTCCTTGCCACTGAATTCATGCCGCATCTTATCTGATATCAAATTTCTAAACGCAATTCTTAAATTTCCAACATAACGGCAGATTTTTTCAGGCTAATAACAGTTATAACAGGATGCCCACACTGTATCTTGACACTACGCAGAGGAGTTGCACAAGCAGCCAATGGCTGGAGGGCAGAGGAAGTCACGTGACCATCAGTGTGTAGAGGAATAAACCTTCCAAATCAGGAGTGGAGCCCCAAAGGTGGACCTCCGGCAGCCAACCTGGTGCCAAATGTATCGCTCCGCTTTCCTTTGGACTACACCAGGGAAGAAGAGAGGGGGTTCCTGTTGCTTGGGCAACTCAGGATCTCCATACACCTTGCCCAGGCGTGCGCCCTGGAAAGGCCACTCCAGTGGTTCAACGATCGGATTGCTCAACCACAGTCGACGCTCCAGCTCCATCAATGTGATCAATAACTGACTCTCTTGGCGCACACTCCATTGTCTTCCGAGACAGAAGGATGCCAACCACTAACTGTTATGACGGTAAATGGTTGTTACTTGAGGGACAAGAAAACGTTTTTTTACTTACACAAAGCTAAAAAAATTAGTCCTGAAATTTTGTACGATCCACGTTCTGCCTTGGATTGCAAACAGAGACTGTATTAACAGTAACATTGTAAGAAAATTGCCACAATGGTAGTTTAATGATTAGTCATTGAGTAAGGGCTCTCGTCGGTAGTAACCCTGTATAAAAAATGTAAATTTAAACTTCCGCTATGACCGTTAAATGCAGCCATTTTAGCTCGTATGACACAATCTTAGACGACATTGCATCAAGTTTGAAAATTGCACACGTTATTAACCAGTAAAACTTTAAATTACTCTATCTTGTCGATAAGATTAAAAATGCATTTTTGCTTACTGTGTGGCGCAACCCGGAAGGTGAGTCAACGAGATTTTACCAATTGGCACGAACATTTTAAATTATTATTTCTAGTTACATAAGTGTTTCCAGCAAGTAAGCGAAATGCTAAGTAATACAGATTTGCATGGAAAGTTTTTTGGGACATAATTTAACATTTCCTTTTCTTCCTTTGATTTACATTGTGCATATATGACGTCAAGTAATGGCATGGCCAGAACAGTATCACGGGAGATTTAAAATGAAAACAAACAAAAATTCCTCTCAACAGATATACGCATAAAAGCACACTAAAGCTATATAATTTTCTAAGGGTTTCTGCCGAAACCTACTTCAGGTACCCCTTTTCTTGTCCTGTAAGATTAAAAAATTAAATAGAAGTTAATATAATATTTATTATATAATTTAATATTAATATAAGTTAACATCACTTCATCACAAAACAATTTAGGAAC
>JAQGDQ010001590.1:0-33515 GCA_030141605.1 Tubiluchus corallicola | reverse complement strand
AGAGAGAGAGAGAGTGAGAGGCTTGTGACAATTTTTTCTTTGTTACTTTTCTACCGAGCAAATTTATTTGTTTTGGAAGTAAGAAGCGTCGTTTTAGCTTGTTAGTTTACAGAAAATGTCACAGCATCGTAGTTGTAGGAGCTGTTGTTATTATACATTGTTTAGCTTATACATAATCTTAATAAATTGTGTGTATACCTAACTTTATATTTAGGCGCGACAGTTAATTTTTATAAATTTTAAATTTCTTTATACAGGATGCTAGTCGAAAGTTGACCATCTAGCCTTGTTAGAATGCATTATTGTACTTCTCAATGTTCAATATTTAATATTAATGATCTGAAAATGTAGTTTGACATTTGTCTGAACCAAAATTGTGTAGCAATGACAGGCCCAGGGGCTCCTAAACTTTCATTTAAATTTTTGGGCAAAATTATTGATAGTTTTGAAGTGTGTACCTCCATCACAAACTGACAAAATCATAAAATTTAACATAATATATGAATTACACCCGTCACATTGCGAAATGGAAGTCATCCAGTAACTCAAGTTGAAGGTAAACTCCTAATTTATTTTGCAAGTTTGTGAATAATAAGTGCAGATAGATCCACTGTCTGTCCGCTCGCGCAGATTGTCTGTTTATCTGTTTGTCGGTTGAGTGCTAAATCGTTAAAGTTGACTTAAATAATTCAGTTGTCTGGTCAAGATCAAGTGCGAACTTGTTAACTGGCCCATACACGTCATTCTGTTATTAAATTTTCATCTAATTTTCATATTATTTTTATGACTTTTCGTATTTACAGCAAAACCCGACCCAATCTTGAACTGTAAGTCAAAATAATCCACTCTTTAAAATATGAAAAAGAAACATACTATTTTTTCCATAATGCCAAACATGAAAGAATTATTACCACACAAATGCAATTTCGCGTTCAGGTCACTAACTCTTCGCTATTACACGTATTTCGCCATTCTCTAGTTGGACGGACTCTAGCGCCTGCATTTTGAAAACGCGTTGCACAAAAAACAGATGCTATACCTCCCAGGTCAGATGTGTTAGTTCGTGACGAAGTACACACAGCTTATGCGTGAGCACAGCGGTAAATTTGAAATTTGAATTTTTATCTTAAAACTTTCCGAGTTACATTACAATACACGGAATCTCCTACAGTAGTGCTGTACTTTCTCTTTCACAAACGCGTGCAACACGCCCAAGGAATGTTTTTGCTATTGAAAATTAGGTTCGTTTGTGATGCCATCAATAGTTAGGCTCGCCCGCCATTAGTTAACGTTTTAACCTATTATTTAACTATTAGAAACGGTTTTCCTGTATTATTGGTGTAAAAATGTATACTTTTTTTTTACCGTACTTGAAAATGGGATAGCATATGAAAAATCATCCTGTCTTCCTTTAAAAACCTCATCAAAATGGTCTAATAATTTGTCGCTAATTTTGGTTGTGACTTTGTTTAATAAAAGAAAAAAATAATGAAAAATCTTCGCTTCAAAATTGCAAAGGAATTTATCCTTCACTTCTCAACTTTTCTACTTTTTCTCAAACAAGAAACGTGTGTAAGAATCTCAAGGTTGCTAAAGTCACACTTTTCTTGGTTCGTCATAAATTAAACAAATTTGCATTTAACGCCCGAAAAACATGCACTTCAGAACTGGTCAAATGTTTTTCTTTTCTTGTAGAAAAAATGAACTTACGAGAGCCTTTTGAAAAACCTGATGAAGTTGCTATAGGTGCTACAGCCATAAAAGTAAAGCTAATGAGCGTGACTCATCGAGTGAATAATGGAATATAAATGAACGAATAAATAAATGTATGAATGAGTTAATTGACGAACGAATTAATGAGTAAATGAGGAAGAATGAGTGAGTAATAAATAAACGAATGAATGAATGAATGAACGAACGAACGAACGAACGAACGAACGAAGCGAACGAACGAACGAACGAACGAATGAATGAACGAACGAATAAATGAATGAGTGAATGAATGAACCAATAGATGGATAAATGAAGGAATGAAGGAGTGAGAGAATGAACGAACAAATGAATGCACAAACAAACGAACGAAGTGATCAATCGAACAAATAAACCATCAAATTCACATATCGACAAATCAACGAATGAACAAATAGACACAAATAATAAACCTATGCTTTTCTGTAAACGTTGAATTGATCACACCTTACTGCCATGGACACTAGATAAACATTTTAGGCGACTTGTAATTAAAATGATTGCTTAAATTAGAGGTTAAATAGTTACTATGTCATGATCCTTCAACACAGGTCAATGTCTAAGATAGGGGACTGTCTTTAATTTATTTTCCTATATTGTTCTTCAAAATATGTGACATCTGTGGTATTGTTTAATTAACACATTCATCAATTGATTATTTGCAATTTTATTTCATGCTTACATAAAGCGAATGAAATAAAGTAGTTGTCATTTAGTCAGTCAGTCAATCAGTTAGTCAGTAGATCATTAGGAAAGTAGTGCTTTTTATGGGAATTTTGATGGGTATAAATGCATTAAAAAATTTCCTGTTACCAAAAATACAAGAAAACGATACGCTTATTTTTAAATTTTTGTTCAAAAAATCGATTTATTTCCTTATTTTTCAATAATTCGCAAATGCGGGGGGCACCAATAATGCAGCTACTTGGAAGGATAATTATGCTCACTGCTAAAAATTGAAGCAAGGTTACCGAGTGTTCAAAAAGTAAATACTCTTTGAGTACCCTGACTGATATGAGAGAGTTCTTTCGATGGTTTTAAGTTTATAACACTTACATTTTGTTTCTGTAACTACGCATGCGCTGCAGCCAGCGGGTGGTTGTAGTGGGAAAACTGGACCCCGGGCAGCGACCATGCGTTACATTTTTGCCATTGTTCTACTGACCAACTGAGTATAATGCACGGGTCAGTCACCTGGTCACTTCCGGTAAATCGTTACTCGAAATCGTAATTCGAAAATCACGGCAAAGAGGGGTCAGGAGGTTGGGGGGCGAGTCATCGCTATTATTTTCACGTTACGGTGCTTTACAAGTCATTACATTACGTAATTATAATTACCAAGTGCTTAAGTTAATTATCGGGTATTGCTTAGTTTGACATATGCATCATTCAAATGCACCAAAACACCAGTATTGCTCATGTGGGCATTATCGCGAGAGAGCGACTTTTTTCTCTGGGTAGGATAATCGCGACTATTTTAGCAACGCGTATCCCATTATCAGCTCAAATAATTGGGAAGCGCATAATTCTTATAATTGACACTAACACATTATTTAACAAATCGGGATAAAAGTTGTTTTGAAAGCATTTCAATCCTTATTATCTGACACGCCCTTTGAAGAAATGATCTTTCCATTCTTTAGGTTTATTTTTACTTCTTTTTGAATTCCGTGGTGCTGTTTCACTTTCTGTAAGTTATTCTCTCTCTCTCTCTCTAAGTACACACCTCACCCCGCATATATTAACCTAAGTACACACCTCACCCCGCATATATTAACCTAAGTACACACCTCACCCCGCATATATTAACCTAAGTACACACCTCACCCCGCATATATTAACCTAAGTACACACCTCACCCCGCATATATTAACCTAAGTACACACCTCACCCCGCATATATTAACCTAAGTACACACCTCACCCCGCATATATTAACCTAAGTACACACCTCACCCCGCATATATTAACCTAAGTACACACCTCACCCCGCATATATTAACCTAATTACACACCTCACCCCGCATATATTAACCTAAGTACACACCTCACCCCGCATATATTAACCTAAGTACACACCTCACCCCGCATATATTAACCTAAGTACACACCTCACCCCGCATATATTAACCTAATTACACACCTCACCCCGCATATATTAACCTAAGTACACACGGTCTACTGACACAGACGCATAAAATTAACATAATCAATCGGGTATTTACAAATATTTACCGACTGGAATTGTTTTTCCACAGATTTTATCAGCCCAGCCGGCGTAATAGCGTAAGCAGGATACGGAGAATTGGATATCTCCGAGGGAGCTTCTGAATGGTTTTCCGCTGTCAATTGTCTCAAGGCTCTGCAAATGGAAACGTAAAAAGTTTAACAAAGCGGAAAAACTACGGCAAAAACTTTCCCAAATTAGCCGGCAACTAACGATATCGTTAATTATTTACGACTGTGATTGCAAGAATTTTTCGTAAATGGTTGCGGTTTATTTTACCAATTACTACCCACCCACTGCGGGTAATGAGTTGGAGAAAGCCGCTCAGCTGGTACAGCACTATTCCCAGGTCACAGGTTCAATTCCCGACTGGGTAACAATTTTTCAGCATCTCCTTTTTCCAACTCGTTTCCCGCAACGGGTAATAATTGGTAAATTGAACCGCAGAGATTTATGAAAAATACTGGTAATTAGAGCCACAATTAATTAATGACAAAAAATATGAGAAAAATATTTTTATAAAAGCAATCAGCATAGGAAAAACTTCACCTATGAGAGGTAAGTGAGTGAGTGAGTAAGTAAGTAAGTGAGTGAGTGTATGAGTGAGTAAGTAAGAAAGTAAGTACATTAGTACGTAAGTAAGTAAGTAAGTAAGCAAGTAAGTAAGTAATTCGGTTAATCAATTCCACCAATAATGGCTTTAGTCCATTAATTCGGTTAATCGACTCCACCAATAATGGCTTTAGTCCATTAATTCGGTTAATGAATTCCACCAACAATGGCTTTAGATGTAATTAGCTAAAATATGCAGCTTAATGAAAGAAGACCGTGTCACCACAATTAAGACAAAATCAAGATTTTTATACTTTCAGACAAAACACAATCGATAGTGAGAAAGTTGACAATGCAGCTGTGTTGCTTGCAAACCAAAACCGTCCATAAGTCGGCTTAGTTAAAACTACGCTCTGATGCTTCAAAGTGGAAAGACCCAAAAATTTGATGTAATTTTTCGTATTTTATAAAAACCAATGCTAAATATATTGAATTTTTTACATTCAAGCATCAAACTATCGAAAAAATATTCAAAAATACTAAAAATCTAATTTTATAACCCCGTACCCACTTTACAGGCTAGAAACTAGGACTGCAATTGTAAAAAACTTGTATTTTCAAACTCTGATAGTAGCTCATGGAAGCAGTCATTTTGCTTCGGATTTTTTTCTGTTGCAAAGCTCATATCTTCATCAGGAAGAGCCATCTACTGGATTTAAACATAACTTCAATGTGTTCTTGCAAAGTCCACAGCAACCAACATTTGTGCGGTTGCTAAGTGTTTTGTAGAAACGTGACAAAAAACAATGGCTAACTTTAACAGTGATTTTCTCAAGATTATGTTTTTCAGTGTGCAGCCTGCACCTCAACTTCAACGTGGATTATCTCAGCTTAGAAATAACATAGAGTGATGAACTTGGTATCAAAATGATCCTCATGAAATGTAGATTCAGGATATGTGAATAACTAGAAAAACTTAATTGCCGACTTATGGATAATTTTCCAAGAGACACACTGAAACCTGCTATCATCTTACGGCAAGTTGCTGAATGTCCCGCTCGATGGCATCGGCTAGCTTGTTCAGGAGACGACCTCGTTCGGAAGCATCCAGACACCTCCACGGTGAGCCTATCTTAAACGCGGTCCTGGCAGCTTTCACGGCAAGGTCGATGTCTGCCTAAATTAAAAAGTAAAAATGTTGAATGGCTTCGTGGTAAGTCATCTATAGATAAGAATAAAACAGAACTGCTTCGTACAATATTGAAAAGCATCGTGCTACTGTACAGAGATACAAAAACTAGGCAAATTTTTAAAATTTAAAAATTCAAATTTCAAGTTTATTGCTATGCTGCGCATGAGCTTTCAAACATGTGCACTATGTCACAACTGAGCACCTTTAAATTGAGAGGTACAGCACCTGTTTTTGTGCAACGTGCCTTCTAGACATAGATGCTATTGCCCAACTTACTAGTGAATGGCAAAATACATAATTTATTGGATATTTAAAATGTTAGTTAACATTAAAATGGAAAAATGCATTTTACATACATAATTTTGAATACATAAACAGTACACACACAATTGACTATAATAGACAAAGCTAAAATCGTAATACAAGTAGATAAAAATTACGAGAAATCAGCCCCAAAAACCAACACTTGAAGACCATGCTAAATTAAAAAGTGTTTTATAACAGAAGAACTAGTGGCGCAAACACAAAACTACATTTCTATGGTAATAATTCTTTCATTTAAGTCAGGGGTGTGCAAATTATCTGACTAGCTGGGCCACATTAAACATTCCCGCAATTCCTGCGGGCCACAGGCAGTTTGGTCAAGGAGCCAAGTACAGAAAGGCCTAATAACAATTTTTTTTGCATCCGACCTGCGTACATCATTACTACTGCACTACTACACTCAAGAAACTATTTTAGAAGTTATTAAAATTTATATTACAAACCGTATATTTCTACTTTCAGGACAGATAGTGGTAATTTCATTACAATGCATATTAGTAATGTGTATCACACAGTGTGTGTAGCACAGTGACATTAAGCTACAACCGTCTTGTAAGGGTTAATGGCATCCGATCTAGTGGAAAAAACTACCCGCACTATCTTTGGGATCGTGGCATGGACTTCAGCTGGATACACTCAATTAATCGCCCGGGCCGCACTTTCATTAGGTTGGCAAATCTCTTCGCGGGCCGCACAAATTCTCTCGGCGGGCCGCAAGTGGCCAGCGGGCCGCAATTTGCACACCCCTGATTTAAGTCATTCTTGAAAAACGGCACGCTCATTTTCAATATTTTGCATGGTAGATTATTTTCAGCTACAGTTTAAGATGTTGTACGCTTTTCCTTTAATTGAAAAGTAAAATTCTATGTTGTTAAGCATCATCTTCAACTGAGTGTCAGACAATATCTTCTCCTCATTAAAGAACAACACCTGGTAATTATAAAACAAAAGACCATGCGAAGTTGGTCTTTTCGGTGCGTAAAACATCTCGCACGTTGCTTTTTAAAATGTGAATTACTCTCACAGCTACAAGTGGCACTACGATTACAGACACTGTACCTACATTCTACGGCCAAATCACGTTGAAAACACCGGTTCTCGTCTGATCACCGAAGTCAAGCAACATAGAGTCTGGTTAGTACTTGGATGGGTGACCGCCTAGGAATACCAGGTGCTGTAGGCTTGCGGGATGCCACACTGTATCTCGACACTAGGAGGAGGAGCTGCACAAGCAGCCAACGGCTAGAGGGCGGAGGAGGTCAAGTGACCCATGTGTAGAGGAGTAAACCTTCCAAATCATGAGTGGAGCCCCGAATACGGACCAGTGCAGCATGCTCACTGACTCCGGCAGCTCCTGCAGCCAACCTGGTGTCAAACGTATCGCTCCGCTTTGCTTTGGACTACACCAGGGAGGAAGAGAGGGGTTCCAGCGGTCTGGGCAACTCAGGATCAACTTACACCTTGCCCAGGCATGCCCCCTGGAGACGTTAGGTTCATATGACGTTGTCAAGTGTATACAGATGCGTTGTTAGGTTCATAGGATGTTGCTAGGTACACAATTAGCAAAATGAAAGCAGCAATCCACGTAAAATGAAATAAATGAGGCACGGATTAACACCAAGAACAGTTACTGTTACAACTGCATGGGCTTTGAGACGTTGTCAAGTGTAAACAGATGCGTTGTTAGGTGTAAACAAATGCGTTGTTAGGTTCATATGACGTTGTCAAGTGTAAACAGATGCATTGTTAGGTGTAAACAGATGCGTTGTTAGGTTCATATGACGTTGTCAAGTGTAAACAGATGCGTTGTTAGGTGTAAACAGATGCGTTGTTAGGTTCATATGACGTTGTCAAGTGTAAACAGATGCGTTGTTAGGTTCATATGACATTGTCAAGTGTAAACAGATGCGTTGTTAGGTTCATATGACGTTGTCAAGTGTAAACAGATGCGTTGTTAGGTTCATATGACGTTGTCAAGTGTAAACAGATGCGTTGTTAGGTTCATATGACGTTGTCAAGTGTATACAGATGCGTTGTTAGGTTCATATGACGTTGTCAAGTGTAAACAAATGCGTTGTTAGGTTTATATGATGTTGTCAAGTGTAAACAGATGCACTGTTAGGTTCATATGACGTTGTCAAGTGTAAACAAATGCGTTGTTATGTTCATATGACGTTGTCAAGTGTAAACAAATGTGTTGTTAGGTTCATATGACGTTGTCAAGTGTAAACAAATGCATTGTTAGGTTCATATGATGTTGTCAAGTGTAAACAGATGCGTTGTTAGGTTCATATGACGTTGTCAAGTGTATACAGATGCATTGTTAGGTTCATATGACGTTGTCAAGTGTAAACAAATGTGTTGTTAGGTTCATATGACGTTGTCAAGTGTAAACAGATGCATTGTTAGGTTCATATGATGTTGTCAAGTGTAAACAAATGTGTTGTTAGGTTCATATGACGTTGTCAAGTGTAAACAAATGCATTGTTAGGTTCATATGACGTTGTCAAGTGTAAACAAATGCGTTGTTAGGTTCATATGACGTTGTCAAGTGTAAACAAATGTGTTGTTAGGTTCATATGACGTTGTCAAGTGTAAACAAATGTGTTGTTAGGTTCATATGACGTTGTCAAGTGTAAACAAATGCATTGTTAGGTTCATATGATGTTGTCAAGTGTAAACAGATGCGTTGTTAGGTTCATATGACGTTGTCAAGTGTATACAGATGCGTTGTTAGGTTCATATGACGTTGTCAAGTGTAAACAAATGCATTGTTAGGTTCATATGATGTTGTCAAGTGTAAACAGATGCGTTGTTAAGTTCATATGACGTTGTCAAGTGTATACAGATGCGTTGTTAGGTTCATATGACGTTGTCAAGTGTAAACAAATGTGTTGTTAGGTTCATATGACGTTGTCAAGTGTAAACAAATGCATTGTTAGGTTCATATGATGTTGTCAAGTGTAAACAAATGTGTTGTTAGGTTCATATGACGTTGTCAAGTGTAAACAAATGCATTGTTAGGTTCATATGACGTTGTCAAGTGTAAACAGATGCGTAGTTAGGTTTCGTATGACGTTGTTAGGTACACAATTGGCAAAATGGAAGCAGCAATCCATGTAAAATGAAATAAATGAGGCACAGATTAACAGCAAGAACAGTTACTGTTACAACTGCATGGGCTTTGAGACGTTGTCAAGTGTAAACAGATGTGACGTCTGATTCAAATAATGTTGTACACTTAACATTCAACTTTTCACGGTCGTCATCAATATGCCTTTTCACAGTTTTGCTGTAGGTCAAAGGTTGAGCGTTCCACAGCAGCGCATCTTAACTACAACCGCCATGTGACACTTGTGTAAAGCAAAGCCGTCTGCCGCATCAGTTCAGTGAATTCAGTTGTTTTACGCGGACTTTACATAATTATGCATTAGTCTGTGCATAGAGTGATTTACTAGCAGGATCTTGCTTGGGAACAAGAAAAAATGAACTAGGTAAAGTTCTAGTTAATCGTTAAAACTGTTACTATTACAATAGCTTGAGCTGTGAGGCGTTGTCAAGTGTACACAAATGCGCGTCTGGTACACTTAACCTTTGACCTTTTCACGATCATCATCAATCACTGAAACTGTTAAAGGGCTTCATTATATTTTTGTATCTACCTCATTTACATCAAAAACTTACCTTATCACCCTCTTGTAGGTCAGCAATTTTTTCTTCGGTTGCCGGATTAAAAGTAGCAAACGTTTTTCCGCTAACCGAGTTGTGGAACTCGTTGTCATAAAATATCTGAAATGCAAATATTTCAAATTAAAATCTTTTGGCATAAACATTTAGCGAAAACGGGTAGGGAAAGTGCTTGGTGAAAGAGCAAGAAGTGCTTGTATAATCTTTCTTTAAAATACAAATTTACGAAAAACTGACAAACTGGCTTCTTGGTAACTTCTGAAGGTATACAAATACTAAAACAATACCTCTGGTCAGGAGTTGGACCGTCAAACGCACCTTATACAGGGTCGTCCAGAAAAAATGTGCCCCCAAACTAAAGATTTCAAGATTTATTTAGCTAACATAATATGTAACATTAGAACAAATATGTGCATGCATAGCGAAATCGTCCATAAGTCAGTAATTAAGCTTTTCTAGTTATTCACATATCCTGAATCTCCATTTCCTGAGGATCATTTTGATACCAAGTTCATTTCTCTATGTTGTTTCTAAGTTGAGATAATCCACGTTGAAGTTGAGGTGCAGGCCATGCAATGAAAAACATAACCTTGAGAAAATCACTGTTAAAGTCAGCCATTGTTTTTTGTCGTATTTCTACAAAACACTTAGCAACCGCACAAATATTGGTTGCTATGGACTTTGCAAGAACACTGAAGTTATGTTTAGATCCAGTAGACGGCTCTTCCTGACGAAAATCTGGGCTTGGCAACAGAAAAACCCGAAGTAAAATGACTGCTTCCATGAGTTACTGTCAGAGTTTGAAAATACAAGTTTTTTACAGTTGCAGTTTTAGTTTCTAGACAGAAAAGTGGGTAAGGAGTTATGAAATTATATTTTTAATGTTGTTTGAACACTTTCCTGATAATATGATGCTAGAATATAAAAGTTCAATATATTAGATGCCGGTTTTTATAAAATACGAAAAGTTGACAATTGACCAAACTTTTTGGTGCATTCTACTTTGAAGCACCATAACTTAATTCAACTATGCCGACTTATGGACGGTTACGATTTGCAAGCGCACATACAACAACTAAAAAATGTGTTTATATAAAAAAGAGGATTCGTGTAAGTGAAAGGTTTACGCCACGTTCCGCGCGGATTTCAATAAACCTCACGGCAAACTTGCCTTCGTGTACTGAATCTTCGGATTCTTCAAAGGCGAAATCTTTTCCGACATCTTGCGAGCGATAGTTCTGTTAACACGGCTAACAATCAGCAGCACCGGAAATCTTAGAAGTCTACTCATGAAACAAACTGAAAAACAGAAACAAATTTGTAGTTATATAGTGATGCTGGTTAGTAAGCCGGCTACGGCAACAGTACAAGCATGTAGTAACACAGTGACAGAAACTCTATAGTAAGCCGGCTACGGCAATAGTACAAGCAAGTAGTAACACAGTGACAGAAACTCTATAATAAGCCGGCTACGGCAATAGTACAAGCATGTAGTAACACAGTGACTGAAACTCTATAATAAGCCGGCTACGGCAATAGTACAAGCACGTAGTAACACAGTGACTGAAACTCTATAATAAGCCAGCTACGGCAATAGTACAAGCACGTAGTAACACAGTGACTGAAACTCTATAATAAGCCGGCTACGGCAATAGTACAAGCACGTAGTAACACAGTGACTGAAACTCTATAGTAAGCCAGCTACGGCAATAGTACTAGCAAGTAGTAACACAGTGACAGAAACTCTATAATAAGCCGGCTACGGCAATAGTGCAAGCACGTAGTAACACAGACTGAAACTCTATAGTAAGCCGGTTACGGCAATAGTACCAGCACGTAGTAACACAGTGACAGAAACTCTATAATAAGCCGGCTACGGCAATAGTACAAGCACGTAGTAACACAGTGACTGAAACTCTACACTCAGCCGGCTACGGCAATAGTACAAGCACGTAGTAACACAGTGACAGAAACTCTATACTCAGCCGGCTACAGCAACAGTACAAGCACGTAGTAACACCATGACAGAAACTCTATAGTAAGCCGGCTATGGCAACAGTACAAGCACGAAGTAACACCGTGACAGAAACTCTATAGTAAGCCGTCTACGGCAACAGTACAAGCACGTAGTAACACCGTGACTGAAACTCTATAGTAAGCCGGTTACGGCAATAGTAATAGTACAAGCACGTAGTAACACAGACTGAAACTCTATAGTAAGCCGGTTACGGCAATAGTACCAGCACGTAGTAACACAGTGACAGAAACTCTATACTCAGCCGGCTACAGCAATAGTACAAGCACGTAGTAACACAGTGACAGAAACTCTATACTCAGCCGGCTACAGCAATAGTACAAGCACGTAGTAACACAGTGACAGAAACTCTATAGTAAGCCGGCTACAGCAATAGTACAAGCACGTAGTAACACAGTGACTGAAACTCTATAGTAAGGCAATTACGGCAATAGTACAAGCACGTAGTAACACAGTGACAGAAACTCTATAGTAAGCCGGCTATGGCAATAGTACAAGCACGTAGTAACACAGACTGAAACTCTATAGTAAGGCAATTACGGCAATAGTACCAGCACGTAGTAACACAGACTGAAACTCTATAGTAAGCCGGTTACGGCAATAGTACCAGCACGTAGTAACACAGACTGAAACTCTATAGTAAGCCGGCTACGGCAATAGTACAAGCACGTAGTAACACAGTGACAGAAACTCTATAGTAGGCCGGCTACGGCAATAGTACAAGCACGTAGTAACACAGTGACTGAAACTCTACACTCAGCCGGCTACGGCAATAGTACAAGCACGTAGTAACACAGTGACTGAAACTCTATAATAAGCCGGCTACGGCAATAGTACAAGCACGTAGTAACACAGTGACAGAAACTCTATACTCAGCCGGCTACAGCAATAGTACAAGCACGTAGTAACACAGTGACAGAAACTCTACACTCAGCCGGCTACGGCAATAGTACAAGCACGTAGTAACACAGTGACAGAAACTCTATACTCAGCCGGCTACGGCAATAGTACAAGCACGTAGTAACACAGTGACAGAAACTCTATATTCAGCCGGCTACAGCAATAGTACAAGCACGTAGTAACACAGTGACAGAAACTCTATACTCAGCCGGCTACGGCAATAGTACAAGCACGTAGTAACACAGTGACAGAAACTCTATACTCAGCCGGCTACAGCAATAGTACAAGCACGTAGTAACACAGACTGAAACTCTATAGTAAGCCGGTTACGGCAATAGTACAAGCACGTAGTAACACAGTGACTGAAACTCTACACTCAGCCGGCTACGGCAATAGTACAAGCACGTAGTAACACAGTGACAGAAACTCTATAGTAAGCCGGCTACGGCAATAGTACAAGCACGTAGTAACACAGTGACTGAAACTCTACACTCAGCCGGCTACGGCAATAGTACAAGCACGTAGTAACACAGTGACAGAAACTCTATAGTAAGCCGGTTACGGCAATAGTACAAGCACGTAGTAACACAGTGACAGAAACTCTATACTCAGCCGGCTACGGCAATAGTACAAGCACGTAGTAACACAGTGACAGAAACTCTATACTCAGCCGGCTACGGCAATAGTACAAGCACGTAGTAACACAGTGACAGAAACTCTATAGTAAGCCGGTTACGGCAATAGTACCAGCACGTAGTAACACAGACTGAAACTCTATAGTAAGCCGGTTACGGCAATAGTACCAGCACGTAGTAACACAGACTGAAAGTCTATAGTAAGCCGGTTACGGCAATAGTACAAGCACGTAGTAACACAGTGACAGAAACTCTACAGTAAGCCGGCTACGGCAATAGTACAAGCACGTAGTAACACAGTGACAGAAACTCTATACTCAGCCGGCTACAGCAATAGTACAAGCACGTAGTAACACAGTGACAGAAACTCTATACTCAGCCGGCTACAGCAATAGTACAAGCACGTAGTAACACAGACTGAAACTCTATACTCAGCCGGCTACGACAATAGTACAAGCACGTAGTAACACAGTGACAGAAACTCTATAGTAAGCCGGCTATGGCAATAGTACAAGCACGTAGTAACACAGTGACAGAAACTCTATAGTAAGCCGGCTATGGCAATAGTACAAGCACGTAGTAACACAGTGACAGAAACTCTATAGTAAGCCGGCTATGGCAATAGTACAAGCACGTAGTAACACAGTGACAGAAACTCTACACTCAGCCGGCTACGGCAATAGTACAAGCACGTAGTAACACAGACTGAAACTCTATACTCAGCCGGCTACAGCAATAGTACAAGCACGTAGTAACACAGTGACAGAAACTCTACACTCAGCCGGCTACGGCAATAGTACAAGCACGTAGTAACACAGACTGAAACTCTATACTCAGCCGGCTACAGCAATAGTACAAGCACGTAGTAACACAGTGACAGAAACTCTATACTCAGCCGGCTACGGCAATAGTACAAGCACGTAGTAACACAGTGACAGAAACTCTATACTCAGCCGGCTACAGCAATAGTACAAGCACGTAGTAACACAGTGACAGAAACTCTATACTCAGCCGGCTACGGCAATAGTACAAGCACGTAGTAACACAGTGACAGAAACTCTATACTCAGCCGGCTACGGCAATAGTACAAGCACGTAGTAACACAGTGACAGAAACTCTATACTCAGCCGGCTACGGCAATAGTACAAGCACGTAGTAACACAGACTGAAACTCTATACTCAGCCGGCTACAGCAATAGTACCAGCACGTAGTAACACAGTGACAGAAACTCTATACTAAGCCGGCTACGGCAATAGTACAAGCACGTAGTAACACAGTGACAGAAACTCTATACTCAGCCGGCTACAGCAATAGTACAAGCACGTAGTAACACAGTGACAGAAACTCTATACTCAGCCGGCTACGGCAATAGTACAAGCACGTAGTAACACAGTGACAGAAACTCTATACTCAGCCGGCTACAGCAATAGTACAAGCACGTAGTAACACAGTGACTGAAACTCTACACTCAGCCGGCTACGGCAATAGTACCAGCATGTAGTAACACAGACTGAAACTCTACTACCCACTTAGAGCCCTGGTATGCAAACAGTCCAGTGGAACGTAAACATGTCCAAGGTCACAAAAACTTAAATGTACAAACTTGGCTATGTTGCTTTTACACTTGCGTCTAAGAACTCAGGTAATTTATGTGGTACGTTATCAGGTATCTCTAAATCACTAGGGCATTTCATTTCATGGGGGGTATCTTAATCTTTTTCAGTGTTTAAGGCTTCTTGTGGTGTCAATCCGGTCCCGAGCAAGAGCGAGAATGTCCTACGTAGTGCATGATTAACTGGGGTGACTGATTCATTTCAAAAGTTTTTGACTTTCATCTTTTAGGGTCTTGCTTAATAATATGCAGGGATGAGAATGGCAAATTGCAAAAAACTCTGAAACAGGCCGGGGGTTTGGGGGCCGCATAAGCCCCCATGGGGGTTCAAGGGGGCGAAGCAACAAACTGCAATTTTGTGACCATAGAGAGCCTCTAAGTGGACTTAAAATATCAGTTACCTTGTTTCATGCATAATTTAAAATACCCAACTCTCGAGGATACATGATACCTAATTGTCTCAAAAACGCCTAAGTACTGGCCGCTCCTATGCAAAAGTATATAAAAACTGTCTGCAATTGACTCAAATAACTCCGCACAATTGATTCTATATTTTTATACATAGAGATATACACGTGGTTACACTGATGTACGTGATGTAAACAAAGTGACGGCCTGCCAACTAGCGGTCAGCTTGTGAAATAATGTACTGGGTCCGTAGAAATTTTCTCAACGAATTTACGTGATTTACAAAAATGGCACTACTGGTCTTCCTAAAACTCAGAATTCCGCGTATCCGCAGAAAATTCTCATCACTGTATATGACGCAGCCTGATGGTTATAACACTTCGGGTCTGAGCTGCCTAACGCAAAGAAGTTGGCAACTCTTAATTCTATTTTTGAAACTTGAAAATAAACAATTACACCTCTCTCTCTCTCCCTCTCTCTCTCTCTCCTCCCTCTTTCTCTCTCACTCCCTCTCCCTCTGTGTGTCTCTCTCTCTCTCCCTCTGTGTGTCTCTCTCTCTCTCCCTCTCTCTCTTGCTCTCCCCTCTCTCTCTACTCTCTCTCTCTCTCACTCCCTCTGTGTGTCTCTCTCTCTCCCCCCTCTCTCTCTCTCTCCCTCTTTCTCTCTCTCTCACTCCCTCTCTCTCTAAATTCACCTATCAGAAAGAGTTTAATGACTAAAGTAGAATTACTATCGTGGTGACTTTGATTGCATACTAAGTTTTTAAAAGAATTAAAACAAGCTAACCAAACTATAATGGTTTCAAAAAATTGAGAAGCATGTTTGTAAAACTACTTAATTTTCGTAATTTATGCAGCAAATAACACAGGAAATTTTTTTAGGGAATTTTGCTGGTGGGACAACCAGGACAGGCAAAATTCGAATAATTTTCTTATTTATTTATTTATTAAATATATCCACAACGATCATTACAGCATTGTACATAAAAGTATTTAATAATATATTTAATATTATATGCACAGGATGCCAAGCCGCAAATGACCCGTGGGGTACTCAAGAAGTAATTACTTCTTTAGAGCACCCAAATGCATGTGGACTGAGTGTAGTAGAAAAGAGCAGTAAAGGAGTAGAAAGAAGGGTTAATAGAGAATAGAAAGAAGGAGAAAGATGTAATGGTATCTGTATGAAGTAATGAATGTGGACTGAGTGTAATAGAAAAGAGCAGTAAAGGAGTAGAAAGGAAGGTTAATAGAGAATAGAAAGAAGGAGAAAGATGTGATGGTATCTGTATGAAGTAATGAATGTGGACTGAGTGTAGTAGAAAAGAGCAGTAAAGGAGTAGAAAGGAAGGTTAATAGAGAATAGAAAGAAGGAGAAAGATGTGATGGTATCTGTATGAAGTAATGAATGTGGACTGAGTGTAGTAGAAAAGAGCAGTAAAGGAGTAGAAAGGAAGGTTAATCGAGAATAGAAAGAGGAGAAAGATGTGATCGTATCTGTATGAAGTAACATGAACTATAGAAATGTAAAAATTGACATAGCCAGCAACGTGATGGATTCTGACAGGGACAGCAGCGTAATTAATCAAATTGATTTATTCTGTATAATTAGAAAAGATTTCAGTTTTGAAATTTCATTTCAAGTTATTTATAGATAAAGAATTTTTTATGTATTTGTTGATGTTATTCCAAAGTCTAGGGCCAGTGTTAGTGATGAAGTGCCTTGCCACGTCAGTCCTGCAATACTTAATACGTTTATGTGTGTTCACGTTTAATTTAACTTTCCCTACCTGTTGGTACAACAATAGAAATTTAAATGAAGTCACACAAGGACACAGCATGTACCTGAAAAGGACGGGAGCTAGCTTGTTGTGCACAGCAAAACAGGGCCAGATTAAGAGCCTCAGATGGCCTTAAGCACCAAGAAGATTATGCTGCCATCACATAATATTAAGTTATTAAGTGGTAATTCAGAATAAACACAATACTAAACTGTAAAACGAAATTTGATCTTTCGAAATGAAAAAAAAGTTGCAATAAGATTTATTTACAGTAGATGCTAAAGCATCAGCTTTAGATTACACAAAAAAGTGTTATTAGATCACAAATGTAGAGATGACTCTATCCCGTTTTCCGTAGCACCACATTTCTATAAGTATTACCACATTTGAAATATATTATGATAGGCTGCAGCAGTTCAGGTTGCTCAGTAGCCAAAAACTCGATACCCAACTGTATCATCATATCGTAAACAAACACAAACCGCCACACATGACCCCTAAACTGTGACCCCTCTTCTCCTGAGGCCCTATTATTATTATTATTATCATTATTATTATTATTCTTTATTTAAAATTATACACATATACAAATATTTACATAAAATACATGCTATTAAGGCCAGTGTGAACCTGACTTAATAAATTTTAATTTTGTAGTCAAGGTGGCTCCATCTAGTTAGAAAGTTTAAAGTGTGTGCTCTGACCTAGTTACGTTTTTCATTATGCTGTTCTGTTGTATGAGTGAACATATGTCTTGTGCAAGCTAGTGAAATTTATCATTAGATATATGCTGCAACGATGTAAGTTTACTTCTATTAATTTTTATTTTGATTTATTCACTGATATTTATGAATGGACTAAACTATGTAACAATCTATCTAAATTAGCAAATGTCAGTCACCTTTGCCTTTCTATTTTTTTTTGTTTTAAATGTTGCAGAAATAAAGATCAGTGGTTTATATGAAAATATAACTGAGACTTTTGAAGTTGTCATAAATGCCTCTCAGAGACACTAACACATACAGTGACCCTCTAATTGCAGGGTATGGTTAAAAAACATTTGTAAATAAAGTAGTTGTTACATTCATAAGACTTTTATATACCAATAAATCACGGATTTCGTACCTCAAAATAATATAAAAGAACAACTAAAATCAAATAGCACCAGTTTACACAAAACGACCTGTATAATCTAAAAGTGACTAGGAACAGAAAAATTTGCTGTCTACAGATTTGTTCTGTTACGGAAAGTTCAATATTTTACACTGAAGTTTGTAAAAACGAATCGCAAACTAACTCAGTGAAAGCATCTAGCAGGTTTTTGTCACGAGATGTATAAATTTTACTAATGTTCTGAAATTGTAGGCTATTTGCGAGCGCTAATCTTTTATTTTCGTCGACCAAAGTACAATTAAAAAGCAAATGTTCAACTGTTTGTGCTTCCTCTGAGCATATACAGGCATTTTCGTGTATGTATCCAATTTTAAGAAGAAAATCTTTAAAGTTACCTTGTCCTAGTAAAAAGGTACAAGATAGTTCCTAGCCTTCTGCTACCTGTATGAAAAGGAAGGTCTAGAGGAGTTAAAATACATTTTCAGGAAGAATAGATAACTCCTGGCATTGGTAGCGAGTACGGCATCTATTTTTCCGTAGGTGTGTTATAAAATGCTCAATATCCTGTTTTTTGTACTCAAGGATATTCAGCGGTATACTACCGTAATCAATAGTACGTGAATTACAATTTTTACATAATTTAAAATATTGACCACTAGAAGCTCTCGAATTCTCGAATGAAATGTCTATGACCGATTGTGGAATCACGACTAATCTCTAATATACGACTTTTGACTAAATCTGAATCCGCCATTGCTAGAGATTTTAGCATAAATTTTACTGTGATTCCCTAAAACACGATATCAAGTTGCGGGTAGTCCACAAATTAACTGCCACACATGCTCTGATATATTTCACTTAAAAAGAAACTGTGTGGCCCCTCCCCTGCCCTGTAGCCCTAAACATGTGCTTAATCCGGGGCTGACCAGAAGCTGACACCCAGTGTTTTAAAAAACACTTCTGGCTCGGCAAATATGACACGCAAACTTCTAGTATGTCGTCAAAGACTTTTTAGAAGTATATTATTCAAGACTTCGATGTACAACTAGTGGAGCAATTTAGTCCACCAGTGGGGCAACCACCCATTAGTTTTACAGTAAAAAAATCCCTACTGCCATGCCATTTAAGATGAATTACAGTTTTTTGTTATTGAGGCTTGAAGATGATACGGATCACACTGATCTCACACCCAATCCAGCTGTCAGATCTATAATGTTTTTGCACAAAACCTGTAAAAAATCTACATAAAAATGCTGAACAAAGTCATCCATAAAAACAGATCAACAGCCCAAACTATCTAAAAAAATATCACTGTGTGTTGACGTTGTGACACCAAGAATCCGATTTTCAGGTGATGACGTCAATTATGACAACTGTTAACCTTAATATCGGGTCTAAGGAATAAAAAGAGATTTGTGCGACTTACAATAATAACTAGCTATATACGCAACCTGCCGTCTTTTTCGCACGTGCGTTTCTGGCAAGAACAAAAACCTTTTATAGCAAATCTTCACTTGTAAGAGTCTTGTTCAATTCAGCTAAGTTTGGTGTCTACCTTATTTTTTATTTATTAATTATTTATTTGTCATTAAAATGGTTCACTCATTATAATAAAATTGAGTAAGCCTCAGCGTAATGTTAAGATAACAACACTGTTCAAGACAAATGCGTCCAGTGCATACCAAAAAAATCTAAAGTGCAAAACTAAGGCCTAATTATATACAATAAATGAACATATTTACAAACGCCATATTAAAATATGTTTACAAAACAATATTAACAACAAAAACAATACTGATTGAATCAAGATGTAAAGAATCCCAACGACTGCATGTGCACAGTAAAAATGGCGTAGGAAAAATGGCCCTACAAAAAACGTCACAAATTAAAAATAAGAAAAAAACGACACGCTATTTAACAAGAGTCTAGACTTCAGAGCCAGCGTTACATCTGGGGATAATTATTTTAATTATTTTTACCTCTGCAAAGGAGGCTATGCTTCAATACTGTTTGTTTGATTTTTGTCTATAATACAGTAGTTAGCTTATTACAGAAAAACTATTCAGCAGCTTTATAGCAATCCCTTGGATAATGTAGTTTGTGTAAAATTGTCCCATAATTGTATTTTTGTGATTTTAGTTATTAACTTATTATATGAGGGGTGAGCATCGAACATTCAAGCCTCACTCAAAAGAATTCTTTAGTTAAAATTATTATAGATTATATATATATTATGTATATATACTATGTATATATACTATATACATATATGGTATATATACATATATATACTATATACACATATACTATATACATACATATATACTATGTATATATACTATATGTATTATTATATATATTATATAAAACGATTAAAAATGTAAAATTAAAAAAAATTATGTCATGTAAAACATGTTTCTGTTGTGTCATGTTAAATGTATATATAGTGTAAAATATGTCTTGTAAAATTTAATGTTTTTTTGTAATATTGTTTTGTAAAAATATTTTAATATTGTGTTTGTAAATATGTTCATTTATTGTATATATTAGGCCTTAGTTTCACACTTTAGTTTTTTTTAGTCTGCACTGGACGCATTTGTCTTGAACAGTGTTGTTTTTAACATTACGCTGAGGATTACTCAATTTTATTGTAATGAGTGAGCCATTTTTAATGACAAATAAAGAATTTATATATATATATATATATATATAGATTCGAACAATTCAGGACTTTAATCAGACAATCCATAATTATGTTCTTTGTCATTAAAACGTTTAAAACACTATGCAATATTATCACAATTTGTTGCAATTTCTGTGCACAGTTTTTATTATTAGTAGTCTGACTGCAGAACAAAATCGAGTAATATGTATGACCTTTGTAAGAACTCTTCTTACTGGCGGTTCAAAACTTATGGAAAATCCTTCGAGCTCAATTTGAATTCAAAATACTAAAATTCGGCTGGAATTTGAAAAGTCACAAATTCGATTCGAATTCGCTTCTGCTAGAGAATGTTTACAACTAGTTATTAAATGCTGCAAGGTGGTATTTCACGAAATAAAGGATTGGAAAAGAAACTCGCGTTGAATGCAGTAACCTTGTTGGGACCTTTTGCTCAAAGTCTATGAAAAATAAAAGATTGCCGATAACAAGCGAGCAGTGCCAAGCACCTTGTAATTTGTACGAGCGTGACTAATTTAATATTTATCAAAATAGTGCAACGCATAGACGTTAATATATTTGCAGTATGGTTTTGCAGCGAATTATCAAGCCCAAAACTCAACGGGCTAAACGTGCTTTACAGCATAAGGAGCCAAAGTTGGTAAGTCTTGTGCTTGTCTACATGAATTTGTCAGTAGACATTAATGTGGATATATATGTCAGGCATTGACAAGCAGACTGAGTGTTAAAGGAAAAACCAAGGCTCTCTGGAAGTTGAGCTTGGTTTGTAATATTTGAGAAAATTAGAAAATTTCGGCAATAAAACTGTCATAAACACCTCGAGTAGGTACTAAGATTTAAACATACATCTTCGGATGAACGCAAAATGACGTCGCATAAGCACCTACGCCACCAGGTGCTTGATCAAACTTTTTACACCTGCAGGTGTAAAATACAAGAGCGGTAGAGATTAATCAAACAATCTCGTTGTTACCCCATATTTCTTGTCTAAATATCTATCCAGCTTGTTCTTGAAGTTGTTCACTGAAGAAGCTTTAGCAATTTCAGACGGGAGTAAATTCTACTCTCTAGCCCAGGGGTGTGCAAATTGAGGCCCCCCGAGAGATTTTATGCGGCCCGCGAAGAGATTTGTCAACCTAATGAAAGTGCGGCCCGGGCGATTAATTGAGTGTATCCAGCTGAAGTCCGTGCCACGATCCCAAAGACAGTGCAGGTAGTTTTTTCTACTAGATCGGATGCCATTAGCCCTTACAAAACGGTTGTAGCTTAATATCACTGTACTACACAGACTGTGTGATACACATTACTAATATGCATTGTAATGAAATTACCACTATCTGTCCTGAAAGTAGAAATATATGGTTTGTAATATAAATTTTAATAACTTCTATAATAGTTTCTTGAGTGTAGTGGTAATGATGTACGCAGGTCGGATGCAAAAAAATCGTTATTAGGTCTTTCTGTACTTGGCTCCTTGATCAAACTGCCTGTGGCCCGCAGGAATTGCGGGAAAGTTTAATGTGGCCCGGCTAGTCAGATAATTTGCACACCCCTGTTCTAGCCACTCTTTCCATAAAAAAATATTTTCTACAATCCAATTTAGCTCTATGTTTAAAAATTTTAAGAAAGTGTCCTCTGGTTCTGCCATTATTTGCCAGTGTAAACATTTTTTCTCTTTCAATGCCACCTAATCCATGCGCAATTTTTACACGTTTGTATCAAGTCTCCTCCATGTCTCTGTTACGAGAATGAATGTTACCAGCCGAGGGTAAACACCTCTCAATGGACTGTCATTGAGCATAGGGTTGTAACGATACACGTAGGTCACGGTACGTTACATATCACGATATTTACCTCGCGATTCGATACATATCATGATACACCTGCGTTAATGTCTGCAGGCTTATAGATGAAGCCGTTGATAATAAATGCTGATCAATCATAGTTTATCAATCAACATTTTTAGGTTTGCTAAATGCGAAAATAACTCGACAAACTGTTTGTTTTTATTTATTACTTGCGTATTGTGTAGGCTGTTGTTTGCACTGTGAGCCCTAAGAAAAGCAAAACATCAACACTTCAACGTAAACAACATACTACAGATTAAACATCTTGCATTTTCAACCACTTTGACTGCTAGCAGTGCTTGTGTTAAGTCAACTACTGCACTGATTGTTACATATCTACAGTAAACTGTACAGCTGTAGCTTGAATCACTGCACTGATTGTTACATATCTACAGTAAACTCTACAGCTGCAGCTTGAATCACTGCACTGATTGTTAGGTATCTACAGTAAACTCTACAGCTGCAGCTTGAATCACTGCACTGATTGTTACGTATCTACAGTAAACTCTACAGCTGTAGCTTGAATCACTGCACTGATTGTTACGTATCTACAGTAAACCCCACAACTGCAGCTTGAATTACAGCACTGATTGTTACATATCTACAGTAAACTCTATAGCTGCAGCTTGAATCACTACACTGATTGTTACGTATCTACAGTAAACTCTACAGCTGTAGCTTGAATCACTGCACTGATTGTTACGTATCTACAGTAAACTCTACAGCTGTAGCTTGAATCACTGCACTGATTGTTACGTATCTACAGTAAACTCTACAGCTGCAGCTTGAATCACTGCACTGATTGTTACGTATCTACAGTAAACTCTACAGCTGTAGCTTGAATCACTGCACTGATTGTTACGTATCTACAGTACACTCTCCAGCTGCATCTTGAATCACTTCACTGTTTGTTACTGTATCTACAGTAAACTCTACAGCTGCAGCTTGAATCACTGCACTGATTGTTACGTATCTACAGTAAACTCTACAGCTGCAGCTTGAATCACTGCACTGATTGTTACGTATCTACAGTAAACTCTACAGCTGTAGCTTGAATCACTGCACTGATTGTTAGGTATCTACAGTAAACACTACAGCTGCAGCTTGAATCACTGCACTGATTGTTACGTATCTACAGTAAACTCTACAGCTGTAGCTTGAATCACTGCACTGATTGTTACGTATCTACAGTAAACTCTACAGCTGCAGCTTGAATCACTTCACATCATCTTTATCAACATACGGTCATTCGTCTGCTAATTTGCTAAACATCATTGACTCAGACTATCACGATACGGGTGCACTTCGGTGATACGCACATCGTAATAAAAGACAACGCGATGCAACGATACATGGATGTATCCATACATCCATACAGGCCTAATTAAGCAGATAGTTAATGTGAATCTCGGACTTAACTAAACTTCACCTGTTACTATATTTCAGGTAGAAAATACGAAATCTGCAATGTTTGTTAGAGGGCAACACGCGAGCGAGCAAAGTATACAAGCGTTGAAAGACCTCTACGCTCTAAAGAAGCCTAACGCTGCGTTGTACAAAAGAAAGAATGCGTTTCGACCGTTTGAAGACGAGACTGGCTTGGAATTCTTCTCGCAGAAAATGGATGCCTCGCTGTTCGCTTTCGCCTCGCATACGAAAAAACGACCGCACAACTTGGTTATCGGACGACTCTTCGACTATCACATTTTAGACATGGTAGAATTGGGGCTAACGAAATTTAAACCCATGATGGAGTTTTCCGGAGCGAAATGCGCCCTCGGCGCTAAACCTTGCCTGGTGTTTAGTGGAGAACTTTTTTCGAACAACCTCGAATACCAGAGACTAAAAAGCCTTCTTGTAGATTTTTTTCGCGGACCTGTTGTGGAAAATATACGACTCGCGGGCTTGGAACACGTGATAACGTTCACGGCGATCCACGGTGCCGTTTACATGAGAAGCTATAAAATTCTCTTGAAAAAGTCCGGCTCTAAAACGCCCAGAATCGAAGTGGAGGAAATCGGCCCGTCGATGGACTTCGAACTTCGCCGCACGAAGTTAGCCAATAACGACCTGTTCAAGCGAGCGTCCAGGCAACCGAAAGAGATAAAACCGAAGAGGACGAAGAACGTGGCGCACGATGTGTTCGGTACAAAGACGGGCCGCATTCATATGACTAAGCAAAACTTGAGCTCGTTGCAGTTACGTAAAATGAAAGGGTTAAAGCGAAGCCATAGAGAAGAAATGAATGGCGAAGTTTCAGCGACTAAGCAGAAAAAGTGAACTAGTTGGCATATTTTTACTAACAAATGAATAAAAAATGTTTGAAATGAGTTTCGCTTTCTTTTCGTTAAGCCGAAGCTAATAACTTCTTTGTATGAAGAAATAAATATGTCAATGCTCAACATTAATTGTTAAATAATTAATCATTATTCATTAGCAAATAAATAATTTTGCTTTTGCTGAATATTAAAACAGACCTCCATTGTGTCAAACACAGTTTATTGTGTACACAACAGTAATGCGAACTCACCCGGGGGCTGTGTCGAACTCGCAACATCCCAGACGGAAAGCGGGCATGTTACAATTAAACTAAACTATCTGTTTATGACTTACGCGCACATACTAATGCAGACAGTTGAGCTGACAAAATGTCTGCTGTATTTAAAAGTCTAATGAACAAACTTTTATCATTCCTTGATTTAATATAATAGCTTTGCATACAGTTAACTCAGTTATAGCATACAGCAGATAAGACACTTCATTCATTAATATATCGATAACAATTATTACTTTAATAATTATTATAGAAGAGCATTATATGTTCAGATCAGACGGTTTAGTTTAGTGGTAATGCATCTGCTTTCGGTCTGGGAGGTCGTGAGTTCGAACCAGCGGCCGGGTCATCATGCCAAAGAGTTTAAAAATGGTACCTGCTGTTGCCCTGCCTGGTGCGTGGTTTTAGGGTAAAAGTGGGGTAATAATAATCTCTATTATGTAGTCGTAGTTTGTTATTTACAGTCAGCGATAATAGCTCTTTGAGCTAATGTTAATTCACCCAAATGTACACTTTAAATTTAGATTATTATTATTATTACGAGCTTTACCTTTGCAGATTAATGTACAGTTAAATTTAAGTCGTCATTCCTAGTGCTGCAAAGTCGTGAACATGTCGTGTTGGACGGTAATCTTGTTCTACCAGCTGTATAAAAACAATGAGTCACTCAGCAGCTTGGTACCCAAGTGTTTTACGGATGTATGGAGGCTGCGCTCTCCTGAGACGTTTCAAGTGATGAAACCTACTGTAGTTACTTTGCTACAATTTTGCAAAAACTTTTTATGGAAGGGACAAATAGAAATTGACTGATATTTTAAATCTCATTTACTTTACTGAACATGTTCAATACTTTATTGAACATGTTCAATACTTTATTGAACATGTTCAATACTTTATTGAACATGTTCAATACTTTATTGAACATGTTTACTTTACTGAACATGTCACGTAAATTTACAACTGAACGTATACGAACCATTTAATAGAATTTACTATTGGCATATACATTGCATTACATTACATTACATTACATACATGTATACAACAAAACAACAACCATTAAAATGTCTGCCAAATTGTCACAGCTGGTGCCCTCTGGTGACAAAGAATTAAAACAATAGGGTTAATCAGTAGCATGTGACTGACCTTTTTCATAAAAGTAACAGGAATGACATTGAACATGGAGACGCACATCAAATTAAGCAATACTCATATTTGTTGATTCTGAAAGTATTTGAGAAGAATGTATTTGCATTTAGTGTACTATTTAGAATAAAACATGCAAATAAAATTTTTAAACGGATACTCCCTACCAAATCTAATGCATCGAAAATGTTGAAAACGGAAACGGGTACTGGGGGGGGGGGCTTTACAAGGCTCCCACTTCAACTTCACCTGTGCTGTCCGAAATACTTTTGTGGCACTAGTATAATACTGGAAGCAGTCTGTTTCCTTGGTACCTGTCAGTAATGAGATGATATATATATATATATATATATATATATATAAATTCTTTATTTGTCTTTGAAATGGTTCACTCATTATAATAGAATTGAGTAAGCCTCAGCGTAATGTTAAAATAACAACAATGTTCAAGACAAATGCATCCAGTGTATATCAAAAAAACTAAAGTGCAAAACTAAGACCTAATTATATACAATTAATGAACATATTTACAAACACAATATTAAAATATTTTTACAAAACAATATTACAAAAGTACATTAAATTTTACATGACATATTTACACTATATATACATTTGACATGACACAATTAACAGAAACAAGCTTTACATTACATAAATTTTACCCATTACATTTACACTATTTATACATTCGACATTACAAAACTAACAACACGTATTATATTACATAATTTAAAAAAAAATCATTTTTAATCGTTTTATGGAGTCAGGGGCGGGAGTAGATGAAAATTGAGTCTGTGTAACTTCATTTAGAAACTGAACTAGAAACTTTGTTTACTGTTACCAGTAAAATAATAAAGAGACTAGCAAAGGCCCCGCAAAAAATTTTGCGTATAAGTACACTTATAATCGAAAATATGCCAACGTTCTACCTAGTGTTTGTTTACTTTTACCTAATGCAAAGCCAGCAGCAGCAGCTTTTACTGAATTAAAGTTATAAGATTATAGACAGAGTATAATGGATGACGTCAGAACAATGGCTTTGCGTCAGCAGTTTTCCAAGCGAAAATTGCCAAAAATAGAACATCTAATTAACTCGTCGGTACTCCTCTCAGTGGACGTGCCATAAAATATAGCTCACACCATCGTGTAGCCCTGGTCTTCCTCTTTCTGATGAGCTTCATATCTCCTTCCGAGAGTCCCACCAGGCGCCGCTAGAACGGTTTTTCTACAGGCTGTTTGAGCAAAATTTCGAAAAAATCGCGAGTTTGGTTTACAAAATTAACCGCATTTTGTTTTGGTGGGTAAATAAAATGCAGAAGACGTAGAAATCTCTTTAGTTATAAATTTCCTCCAATTTTCCCTCTTCTACTAATTACTGTGATGTTTCCACTGCAAATGTTGTTCACAACATGATTTTCCGACACAGATGAAAGTTTTAACTTCCTAACACTGGGTGGCAGCACGTACTTAGCTTTGCTAAAATTGTGCATTAACCAGCGCAATGGCTGCACGTACTGGGAAAAAACTTCAGAATAACATTTACATACAAAGTTCTCTAATCTTTAAATACTTTTTATTTATAGTTAAAAACAAGACAACTTTATCAAAAACTTTTGTACTAAAAAGTTCAAATCATGTCAAACGTTTCGACTAGCTGCTGCTGTCATCATCAGTGGTAAATTTACGAACATACAACCAGTTTATATAGGCAGAGCCTATTATAGTGCTTAAGTTTTAGTATCAATTTCTTTACTGGCCTGTTTATTCATCACCTATTTGGCTTCTGTTAAATACATAATTACTGCATAACAGGCTGTACCTATATAAACTGGTTGTTTGTTTGTAAATTCACCACTGATGATGACAGCAGCAGCTAGTCGATACGTTTGGCGTCATTTTAACTTTTAACATTTTACTGTAAAAGTCTAGTGGCGAGATACAGTGTGGGCATCCCGCAAGCCTACAGGTACCTGGTATTCCCAGGCGGACACCCATCCAAGTACTAACCAGGCTCTACGTTGCTTAACTTCAGTTTTGAATAACACCAAATCTATTGTAAGTAGAGCCACAAAACTTGCAGAGAAGACAACTGGGACAGGTACCCAGACAGTGGTATGATTTAAAAAAGCTGCGAGTGTTTACGGGCGCCAGATAGGAGTCAAAATGTGAAAATTGGGGTGTCCGATTTAATTCGTGTTCATATTCAAGCGAAGACGGTTATAGTCGCGGAACTCTCTGGGTAAACAGTTTGCTGTAGGGCCTTGAAAACTGCAGCATTCCGGTCAAAAGCTCAAATGACTTTGGACATCTGTCAGTTTTTCCATTCCTCCTAGCTACTAGGGCTCTCAATTCAGTTCAAATCAATTTTTTCACAGACATTTACGTACAGCGGAACAGTGATAGGTAAAGTAGATTTACATTAGCGCCAATTAGTTGTTTAGTATTGATACTAAACTATGAATTTACAAGATGTAAATTATGCCTCATTTAACTCATGGCGCCATCTATTGGGAAAAATTTCTAAAACCCGAACAGATTATGATAATGTTAATAATAATAATAAGAAGAAGAAGAGGAATAATAATAATAATAATAATAATAACAACAACAATAACAACAACAGCAACAACAACAATAATAATAATAATAATAATAATATTTTTTGCGTTCAGGATAACAATCATAGATAGTATATAACAATGAGTTGCAAAGTTTAGACAAGGACGGGACGGCAAAAGACCAACAAGTCAGCTAGTCTGTCATCCCTAATACATCGACTAGATATACTGTACCTCAAAATGATGCACTCAAACATGTACTAGGCCACTTTTCTAAAAGAAGAAATAAACACCATATATACTCAGCCACTACCAATAGAGAAAATACGCACTATAGTATCAAACATTTATTATCATACCTTATACGCAAACTGTAGTTAAAGGGAAGTAAAGTTCCCCCCACGTTTAGAGGCAAAACTATCTCTAAACTTAATATGTACTAACTGTAGTTAAAGGGAAGTAAAGTTTCCCCACGTTTAGAGGCAAAGCTATCTCTAAACTTAATATGTACTAACTGTAGTTAAAGGGAAGTAAAGTTTTCCCCACGTTAAGAGGCAAAGCTATCTGAAAACTTAATATGTACTAACTGTAGTTAAAGGGAAGTAAAGTTTTCCCCACGTTAAGAGGCAAAGCTATCTCTAAACTTAATATGTACTAACTGTAGTTAAAGGGAAGTAAAGTTTTCCCCACGTTAAGAGGCAAAGCTATCTCTAAACTTAATATGTACTAACTGTAGTTAAAGGGAAGTAAAGTTTTCCCCACGTCAAGAGGCAAAGCTATCTCTAAATTTAATATGTACTAACTGTAGTTAAAGGGAAGTAAAGTTTTCCCCACATGTAGAGGCAAAACTATCTCTAAACTTAATATGTACTAACTGTAGTTAAAGGGAAGTAAAGTTTTCCCCACATGTAGAGGCAAAACTATCTCTAAACTTAATAATTATGTACTAACTGTAGTTAAAGGGAAGTAAAGTTTTCCCCCACGTTAAGAGGCAAAACTATCTCTAAACTTAATATGTACTAACTGTAGTTAAAGGGAAGTAAAGTTTTCCCGACGTTAAGAGGCAAAGCTATCTCTAAACTTAATATGTACAAACTGTAGTTAAAGGGAAGTAAAGTTCCCCCACGTAAAGAGACAAAGTTATCTCTAAACTTAATATGTACTAACTGTAGTTAAAGGGAAGTAAAATTTCCCCACGTTAAGAGGCAAAGCTATCTCTAAACTTAATATGTACTAACTGTAGTTAAAGGGAAGTAAAATTTCCCCACGTTAAGAGGCAAAGCTATCTCTAAACTTAATAAGTACTAACTGTAGTTAAAGGGAAGTAAAGTTCCCCCACGTAAAGAGACAAAGTTATCTCTAAACTTAATATGTACTAATTGTAGTTAAAGGGAAGTAAAGTTTTCCCCACGCTAAGAGGCAAAGCTATCTCTAAACTTAATATGTACTAACTGTAGTTAAAGGGAAGTAAAGTTTTTCCCACGTCAAGAGGCAAAGCTATCTCTAAACTTAATATGTACTAACTGTAGTTAAAGGGAAGTAAAGTTTTTCCCACGTCAAGAGGCAAAGCTATCTCTAAACTTAATATGTACTAACTGTAGTTAAAGGGAAGTAAAGTTTTTCCCACGTCAAGAGGCAAAGCTATCTCTAAACTTAATATGTACTAACTGTAGTTAAAGGGAAGTAAAGTTTTTCCCACGTCAAGAGGCAAAGCTATCTCTAAACTTAATATGTACTAATTGTAGTTAAAGGGAAGTAAAGTTTTCCCCACGCTAAGAGGCAAAGCTATCTCTAAACTTAATATGTACTAACTGTAGTTAAAGGGAAGTAAAGTTTTCCCCACGTTAAGAGGCAAAGCTATCTCTAAACTTAATATGTACAAACTGTAGTTAAAGGGAAGTAAAGTTTTCCCCACGTTAAGAGGCAAAGCTATCTCTAAACTTAATATGTACTAACTGTAGTTAAAGGGAAGTAAAATTTCCCCACGTTAAGAGGCAAAGCTATCTCTAAACTTAATATGTACTAACTGTAGTTAAAGGGAAGTAAAGTTTTCCCCACGTTAAGAGGCAAAGCTATCTCTAAACTTAATATGTACAAACTGTAGTTAAAGGGAAGTAAAGTTTTCCCCACGTTAAGAGGCAAAGCTATCTCTAAACTTAATATGTACTAACTGTAGTTAAAGGGAAGTAAAGTTTTCTCCACGTTTAGAGGCAAAGCTATCTCTAAACTTAATATGTACAAACTGTAGTTAAAGGGAAGTAAAGTTCTCCCCACGTTTAGAGGCAAAGCTATCTCTAAACTTAATATGTACTAACTGTAGTTAAAGGGAAGTAAAGTTTCCCCACGTTTAGAGGCAAAGCTATCTCTAAACTTAATATGTACTAACTGTAGTTAAAGGGAAGTAAAGTTTCCCCACGTTTAGAGGCAAAGCTATCTCTAAACTTAATATGTACTAACTGTAGTTAAAGGGAAGTAAAGTTTCCCCACGTTTAGAGGCAAAGCTATCTCTAAACTTAATATGTACAAACTGTAGTTAAAGGGAAGTAAAGTTTTCCCCACGTTAAGAGGCAAAGCTATCTCTAAACTTAATATGTACTAACTGTAGTTAAAGGGAAGTAAAGTTTCCCCACGTTTAGAGGCAAAGCTATCTCTAAACTTAATATGTACTAACTGTAGTTAAAGGGAAGTAAAGTTTCCCCACGTTTAGAGGCAAAGCTATCTCTAAACTTAATATGTACTAACTGTAGTTAAAGGGAAGTAAAGTTTCCCCACGTTTAGAGGCAAAGCTATCTCTAAACTTAATATGTACTAACTGTAGTTAAAGGGAAGTAAAGTTTTCCCCACGTTTAGAGGCAAAGCTATCTCTAAACTTAATATGTACTAACTGTAGTTAAAGGGAAGTAAAGTTTTCCCCACGTTTAGAGGCAAAGCTATCTCTTAACCTAATATGTACAAACTGTAGTTAAAGGGAAGTAAAGTTTCCCCACGTTTAGAGGCAAAGCTATCTCTAAACTTAATATGTACTAACTGTAGTTAAAGGGAAGTAAAGTTTTCCCCACGTTAAGAGGCAAAGCTATCTCTAAACTTAATATGTACTAACTGTAGTTAAAGGGAAGTAAAGTTTTCCCCACGTTTAGAGGCAAAGCTATCTCTAAACTTAATATGTACTAACTGTAGTTAAAGGGAAGTAAAGTTTTCCCCACGTTTAGAGGCAAAGCTATCTCTAAACTTAATATGTACTAACTGTAGTTAAAGGGAAGTAAAGTTTTCCCCACGTTAAGAGGCAAAGCTATCTCTAAACTTAATATGTACTAACTGTAGTTAAAGGGAAGTAAAGTTTCCCCACGTTTAGAGGCAAAGCTATCTCTAAACTTAATATGTACTAACTGTAGTTAAAGGGAAGTAAAGTTTTCCCACGTTTAGAGGCAAAGCTATCTCTAAACTTAATATGTACAAACTGTAGTTAAAGGGAAGTAAAGTTTCCCCACGTTTAGAGGCAAAGCTATCTCTAAACTTAATATGTACTAACTGTAGTTAAAGGGAAGTAAAGTTTTCCCACGTTTAGAGGCAAAGCTATCTCTAAACTTAATATGTACAAACTGTAGTTAAAGGGAAGTAAAGTTTCCCCACGTTTAGAGGCAAAGCTATCTCTAAACTTAATATGTACAAACTGTAGTTAAAGGGAAGTAAAGTTTTCCCACGTTTAGAGGCAAAGCTATCTCTAAACTTAATATGTACAAACTGTAGTTAAAGGGAAGTAAAATTTTCCCACGTTTAGAGGCAAAGCTATCTCTAAACTTAATATGTACTAACTGTAGTTAAAGGGAAGTAAAGTTTTCCCACGTTTAGAGGCAAAGCTATCTCTAAACTTAATATGTACAAACTGTAGTTAAAGGGAAGTAAAGTTTCCCCACGTTTAGAGGCAAAGCTATCTCTAAACTTAATATGTACAAACTGTAGTTAAAGGGAAGTAAAATTTTCCCACGTTTAGAGGCAAAGCTATCTCTAAACTTAATATGTACAAACTGTAGTTAAAGGGAAGTAAAGTTCCCCCACGTCTAGAGGCAAAGCTATCTCTAAACTTAATATGTACTAACTGTAGTTAAAGGGAAGTAAAGTTTTCCCCACGTTAAGAGGCAAAGCTATCTCTAAACTTAATATGTACAAACTGTAGTTAAAGGGAAGTAAAGTTCCCCCACGTCTAGAGGCAAAGCTATCTCTAAACTTAATATGTACAAACTGTAGTTAAAGGGAAGTAAAATTTTCCCACGTTTAGAGGCAAAGCTATCTCTAAACTTAATATGTACTAACTGTAGTTAAAGGGAAGTAAAATTTTCCCACGTTTAGAGGCAAAGCTATCTCTAAACTTAATATGTACTAACTGTAGTTAAAGGGAAGTAAAATTTTCCCACGTTAAGAGGCAAAGCTATCTCTAAACTTAACATGTACTAACTGTAGTTAAAGGGAAGTAAAGTTCCCCCACGTTAAGAAGCAAAGCTATCTCTAAACT
>JAQGDQ010001079.1:15000-64786 GCA_030141605.1 Tubiluchus corallicola | reverse complement strand
TTGCCTTGCCTTGCCTTGCCTTGCCTTGACTTGACTTGACTTGACTTGTCTTGTCTTGTCTTGTCTTGTCTTGTCTTGTCTTGTCTTGCCTTGCCTTGTCTTGCCTTGCCTTGCCTTGCCTTGCCTTGCCTTGCCTTGCCTTGCCTTGCCTTGCCTTGCCTTGACTTGCCTTGCCTTGCCTTGCCTTGCCTTGCCTTGCCTTGCCTTGCCTTGCCTTGCCTTGCCTTGCCTTGCCTTGCCTTGCCTTGCCTTGCCTTGCCTTGCCTTGCCTTGCCGTGCCTTGCCTTGCCTTGCTTTGCCTTGTCACGCCTTGTCTTCCTGCCTTGCCTTGACTTACCTTACTTTGCCTTGCCTCAACGATGCTTTGCCTTTGTCTTAACTTGCTACTGACTGCTGAATCCAAGCCTCGTCCAAACCACTGACAATGATATAACTTTTTATGACTTGTCACGTCTCTGCTGTGTTAATAATGTGAAACCAGGATTTTTAGAAATGCGTAATTTTAAAATTAAAATTCTAGAGCTTGGAACTACGTTGAATTTTTATTATTAGTAACAAAGTATATAAACGATTCCAGCATCAGCCTGTCCTAAAGTTTAGTGCAGTTTTAAGCAATCTAAGAATTGCTGCAGCGTCAAGATGATTGTTCTAAAAGGCCAGTGACGTGGCGTTTTCTGATTCGTTCACTTATATACGTAAATAAAACGCCGATGGAACGCCCTTGACACGCTGCACGCACGCATGACACGCTCGCACGCATGGAGTGCATAAGCCATAAAAAAGTTATTTCATTGTCAGTGGTTTGGACGAGGCTTGGATTCAGCAGTCAGTAGCAAGTTACGACAAAGGCAAAGCATCGTTGAGACAAGGCAAAGTAAGGTAAGTCAAAGCAATGCAGGAAGACAAGGCGTGACAAGGCAAAGCAGCGCAAGTCAAGGCAAGGTGCAGGAAGACAAGGCACGGCAAGGCAAGGCAAAGCAAGGCACGGCAAGGCAAGGCAAGGCAAGGCAAGGCAAGGCAAGGCAAGGCAAGGCAAGGCAAGGCAAGGCAAGGCAAGGCAAGGCAAGGCAAGGCAAGGCAAGACAAGACAAGACAAGACAAGTCAAGTCAAGTCAAGTCAAGTCAAGGCAAGGCAAGGCAAGGCAAGGCAAGGCAAGGCAAGGCAAGGCAAGGCAAGGCAAGGCAAGGCAAGGCAAGGCAAGGCAAGTCAAGTCAAGTCAAGGCAAGGCAAGTCAAGTCAAGTCAAGGCAAGGCAAGGCAAGTCAAGTCAAGGCAAGGCAAGGCAAGGCAAGGCAAGGCAAGGCAAGGCAAGGCAAGGCAAGGCAAGGCAAGGCAAGGCAAGGCAAGTCAAGTCAAGTCAAGTCAAGTCAAGGCAAGTCAAGTCAAGGCAAGGCAAGGCAAGGCAAGGCAAGTCAAGTCAAGTCAAGTCAAGGCAAGTCAAGTCAAGGCAAGGCAAAACAAGGCAAGGCAAGTCAAGGCAAGGCAAGGCAAGGCAAGGTAAGGCAAGGTAAGGTAAGGCAAGGTAAGGCTAATCAAAGCAAAACAATGCATGATATAAGAAAGTAGGAGAAGGCAAGGCATACTTATATGATGGCTTCTTCTTACCCTAAATTAATCGTCTTTTACACATATCATTCATCACCCACGTCTCTTTGTGCCGACATGTATAACTGTGAAAAGTTCTTACTTCAAACCACAATTCTGTTTGACAGGAGTTTTTTAGCTCAGAGATGAAGGACATCATTTAGTGTCATCAGAATCACTGCCATATTCTGTTATTCAAAAACTCATAAATCTACACTGCGATTTTTCACACTGCGACTTGTTGTTTTTAATCTCTGTGAACATTCACAGTTTTGCGATCTCTCTTGTTTGTCAGAAACATTGATAAATCGCTCTGTTTGGTTTCATGGTTTTTCTCGCTCATTGATTTCCAGTCAAAGACGATGTGCTTTATTAGATAAATTGCGTTGATCTTTTAGAGTCAGTTTTTAGCGGTTTAAAATGGAAATGAACCAAAAGTCCAGGGTTGCCATCTCTGTTTCTAGGAGCCAGTGAGGCCAAGTGTAGTTGCGAGATCTTTTGTATAATGGCGCGTTCAGACGTGGAAACTTCTCTCTCAACTTGTTGCGCAACTTCTCTCTGAGAGTAAAGTTGAATAGCTTTGAAACTTCTCTTGCAACTTGTTTTGCAAGTTGTTTGTTTGATTGCGTATTTATTTGTGTATTTATTTGTTTCTATGTTTGCGTGTTGTTTGTTCACGACGTTGTGTATTTATTTGTTTCTATGTTTGCGTGTTGTTTGTTTACGCTGTTATGTATTTATTTGTTTCTATGTTTCATGTTGTGTATTTATTTGTTTCTATGTTTGCGTGTTGTTTATTTTCGCTGTTGTGTATTTATTTGTTTCTATGTTTGCGTGTTGTTTATTTACGCCGTTGTGTATTTATTTGTTTCTATGTTTACGTGTTGTTTATTTATCGCTGTTGTTTATTTATTTGTTTCTATGTTTACGTGTTGTTTATTTTCGCTGTTGTGTATTTATTTGTTTCTATGTTTGCGTGTTGTTTATTTTCGCTGTTGTGTATTTATTTGTTTCTATGTTTGCGTGTTGTTTATTTACGCCGTTGTGTATTTATTTGTTTCTATGTTTGCGTGTTGTTTGTTTACGCCATTGTGTATTTATTTGTTTCTATGTTTGCGTGTTGTTTATTTTCGCTGTTGTGTATTTATTTGTTTCTATGTTTGCGTGTTGTTTATTTACGCCGTTGTGTATTTATTTGTTTCTATGTTTGCGTGTTGTTTGTTTACGCCATTGTGTATTTATTTGTTTCTATGTTTGCGTGTTGTCTATTTACGCCATTGTGTATTTATTTGTTTCTATGTTTGCGTGTTGTTTGTTTACGCCATTGTGTATTTATTTGTTTCTATGTTTGCGTGTTGCCTATTTACGCCGTTGTGTATTTATTTGTTTCTATGTTTGCGTGTTGTCTATTTACGCCGTTGTGTATTTATTTGTTTCTATGTTGCATGTTGTCTATTTACGCCGTTGTGTATTTATTTGTTTCTATGTCTGCATGTTGTCTATTTACGCCGTTGTGTATTTATTTGTTTCTATGTTGCATGTTGTTTGTTTACGACATTGTGCATTTATTTGTTTCTATGTTTGCGTGTTGTTTGTTTACGACATTGTGCATTTATTTGTTTCTATGTTTGCGTGTTGTCTATTTGCGCCGTTGTGTATTTATTTGTTTCTATGTTGCATGTTGTCTATTTACGCCGTTGTGTATTTATTTGTTTCTATGTTGCATGTTGCCTATTTACGCCGTTGTGTATTTATTTGTTTCTATGTTTGCGTGTTGTCTATTTACGCCGTTGTGTATTTATTTGTTTCTATGTCTGCGTATTGTTTATTTACGCTGTTGTGTATTTATTTGTTTCTATGTTGCATGTTGTTTATTTACGCCGTTGTGTATTTATTTGTTTCTACGTTTGCGTGTTGTCTATTTACGCCGTTGTGTATTTATTTGTTTCTATGTTGCATGTTGTCTATTTACGCCATTGTGTATTTATTTGTTTCTATGTTGCATGTTGTCTATTTACGCCGTTGTGTATTTATTTGTTTCTATGTTTGCGTGTTGTCTATTTATGCCGTTGTGTATTTATTTGTTTCTATGTTGCATGTTGTTTGTTTACGACATTGTGCATTTATTTGTTTCTATGTTGCATGTTGTCTATTTACACCGTTGTGTATTTATTTGTTTCTATGTCTGCGTATTGTTTGTTTACACCGTTGTGTATTTATTTGCTTGTGCAATTATTCATTGCTGGTTTATGGTCCACTCGTTTACTCGATCGATTCTCCATCGATCTTTTTAACTTTTTGCTGGTTTCCTCAGTTTTGCTGTTCGTTTCTTCATTGTTATCGTCTCTTTGTTTTTCTTCCTGTGAACAATCCATTAAATGAACGAATCGCATATTCATTAATTTTTCAGAAAGTGCATTGAAGTAACTGAGTTGTGTGGCTACATTTTATTTATTTTTTCATTTTTTTATTTCGTAACCTTCAAAGTGCAATAGACGAGTGACAAGGCAGTTAAAAACTGAAATAAAATAATAAAGGACAACTACAAAAACAGTGCAAATTGAAACAAAGTGATGATAATAATCATATATGTAGAAGATTAAGGTAAAAAACACAAATAACTAAAATAGCTGCTTACAAGTGTCTGTTTAAAAAGTAAAAATTTGCTAAAATCAACATGACATGGCCGGTTTTTTAATGATTTTCTGTTGCCAGCATTTGCAGTTGGAGCATCATTCACATATGGTGGTAGTTTATTCATTAAACTTGCAACAATGTTGCTGAAGAAATGTTTGAAGCAACTAAGCGAGTTTTTTTTACTTGTAATTTCAACTGGTGGTCCTTGTAATATTTGCAAGTGGTGCAAACTGCTGTGAATTATGACGAATTTTAAGGTTGAAAGAGCCAAATTTGTGAGTCGTTTTTATTTTTTTATATTAACATTAACATGTGAACTTCTTTTAAGAATTCACAATTAATTTCTGTTTTCAAAACTTGATTAGTAAGTTTATTCCAACATGCACAGGCAGTGAAAATCTTCATTTTGTTGCAGACAAAGCCAAATGGTTAATGATTGATCTGCCACATGGTTACTCGGTTAGTTGGTTAATTGGTTGGTCAGTCAGTTGATTTCTTGTTTGCCTATGGACACTTAATGAAGCCGATTAAATCGCATGAAGTTTTGTGGGCACATTTTTTACAAAAATCCCGAACAAAGGTCTCTGTTGCAGCTAGAAAGGTTTTCCGTCTGCATAACGGAGAGTGACTTTGGTATGGACAACCGAATTACCATAAATAAATAATTACCATAACGAGGCCAACTGATGGTGGCATTAGCTGAGTGCTTAGTGAATGTCTTCATACGTTTTTATGTTAAGTACGTATGCTCTGATGGGTACCACACCGTCAACCATGATGTAAGCTTTCAAAGATTACGTCACCGTTAATTATTAATAAGCCTTTTCACAGTTCCAGCAATTGATGACTATCGTGAAAGGTCAAAGGTTAAGTGTACCAGACAAGGCATTTGTGTACACTTGACAACGCCTTGCAGTCCATGCTGTTGTAATTTTATTAACAGCCAGCTAGAACCTTGCCTAGTTCATTTTTTGACATTAGCAACAGTTATTTCTACTCGGTTGTTTAAATTAGAACAGTTAATTCCAGGATATAATTATTATAATTAACTTCTGCATTGTGACACGTGACATTGTGATAGTGCAATATGTGTGGATAAATTATTGATTTTTAGTCACTTGTTTTTTACCAGGCATGTTTACTACGCAGCTTCACAAGTTTCTTCTTTTCGTCCATTTGTTTGTTTTTTCTTCCTATCTATTTATCTTTCTTACTTTCTTTCCTTATTTCTCCTCTCTCTATCTGTCTGTCTGTCTGTCTGTCTGTCTGTCTGTCTGTCTGTCTGTCTGCCTGCCTGCCTGCCTGCCTGCCTGCCTGCCTGCCTACCTACGTACCTACCTACGTACCTACCTACCTACCTACCGACCGACCTTTCCTTCCTTCTTTCTTTCTTTCTTTCTTTCTTTCTTTCTTTCTTTCTTTCTTTCTTTCTTTCTTTCTTTCTTTCTTTCTTTCTTTCTTTCTTTCTTTCTTTCTTTCTTTCTTTCTTTCTTTCTTTCTTTCTTTCTTTCTTTCTTTCTTTCTTTCTTTCTTTCTTTCTTTCTTTCTTTCTTTCTGGTGGAAAAACTTTATATACTGGTGGTAAAACAGGAAATAAGACGTGCAAGGAATGGCGAAAATTAGTCGGGGGGGGGGCGGATGATATAGAGATATGATAGATGAGACAATGATATGGATGATTAATGATACTCAGATATCGGCATACAAGATAAGGTTCTACGGATTTGTTAAGTTTGACTAGTGTTTCATGGTGCAACAAATGCTCTTTCTCTTAAAACTTGGTTAACTGATGTTACCAGTTTTATGTCAGTTTGTACTGTATTTGTGCTGTATCTGAGTATGTATGTAAAAAGTTAGTTTTGAACAACATTGGCGGTGGCGGTGACGACGGCAACACCGCCATCGGGGTTGATAGACAGACAGACAGACAGGCAGACATTCAGACAGACAGTCAGACAGACAGACAGACAGACAGACAGACAGAGAGAGAGAGAGAGAGAGAGAGAGAGAGAAAGAGATAGATAGATAGATAGATAGATAGATAGATAGATAGATAGATAGATAGATAGATAGATAGATAGATAGATAGATAGGTAGGTAGGTAGGTAGGTAGGTAGGTAGGTAGGTAGGTAGGTAGGTAGGTAGGTAGGTAGGTAGGTAGGTAGGTAGGTAGGTAGGTAGGTAGGTAGGTAGGTAGGTAGGTAGGTAGGTAGGTAGGTAGATAGGTAGAGGTAGAGATAGATAGATAGATAGATAGATAGATAGATAGATAGATAGATAGATAGACAGACAGACAGACAGACAGATAGATAGATAGATAGATAGATAGATAGATAGATAGATAGAGAGAGAGAGAGAGAGAGAGAGAGACAGACAGACAGACAGACAGACAGACAGACAGACAGACAGACAGACAGACAGACAGACAGACAGACAGGCAGGCAGGCAGGCAGGCAGGCAGGCAGACAGGCAAGCAGGCAGGCAGGCAGGCAGGCAGACAGACAGGCAGACAGGCAGACAGACAGGCAGACAGGCAGACAGACAGACAGACAGGCAGGCAGACAGACAGACAGGCAAGCAGGCAGACAGACAGACAGGCAGACAGACAGATAGTGACAACAGTACACTTTAAACTCAGCAACTTGTCACAAGCAAAACTTTTGGTTGAAAATCCATCTTTTGCTTAATACAGTGGCTTCTAAAATGTGAACTAGCGAGTCTTTCTCGGCTTGACATTCTCTGTAAGCAATTTCATCAATTTTCTCTGCATTGTAATGCTTGTTGTTTCCACGCCTGTCTGCTTGTTGAAGGTGGTTCGTGCGTTTGACTGTTTGTTGTCATGTCGGTAAGATTTTATTTTTCATCAATGAAGCCACATTTCATCAGTTATACTCATCCAAGCGTGAAATGAGTCATGTCAACTGAGATTTTATTGTTGAGATGAGCACATCTGCTGTACGTTATAAGGAGCAAAAGTGATTTATGAGTCGTTACAGGTTGCGATGCCATGACTTTTGAACCTCAAATGATTTAGTTACTCACAGGTAACTAAGCGAAAAATCATTCTTGTGGCGCGTTCAGACTAGTGGCGCGTTCAGACTAGTGAGTTTCCTCGCCAAGTAACTCGTAACTTGTTGCAATTACTCTCTGACTATTGACACCTGTTCAGAGGTTCACTGCTAAAAACTCACTAAGTAAGTCGCTAAGTAACTCGCTAAGTAACTCACAAGTGTGTTCAGGCAAAAAAGCAAATCTTACTGCGATTACTCTCCGACTACAAGAGCGCGCTGACACTCATTCTTAGGTTCACTGCTAAAAACTCACTAAGTAACTCGCCAAGTAACTCGCAAGCGTGTTCAGACAAAAGAGCAAAACTTACTGCGATTACTCTCAGACTACAAGCGCGTGCCAACACCTATTCAGAGGTTCACTGCTAAAAACTCACTAAGTAACCCACTAAGTAACTCGCTAAGTAACTCACAAGTGTGTTCAGACAAAAAAGCAAATCTTACTGCGATTACTCTCCGACTACAAGAGCGCGCTGACACTCATTCTTAGGTTCACTGCTAAAAACTCACTAAGTAACTCACTAAGTAACTCGCCAAGTAACTCACAAGCTTGTTCAAACAAACGAGCAAAACTTACTGCGATTACTCCCCGACCACAAGCGCGCACTGACACTCATTCTTAGGTTCACTGCTAAAAGCTCACTAAGTAACTCGCCAAGTAACTCGCATACTTGTTCAAACGGACAGTAAAAAACACAAAGAACTAAGATAGTTGTCTAACACAGACAGACAGATAGCTAGATAGAAAGAGAAGAAAGAAAGAAAGAAAGAAAGAAAGAAAGAAAGAAAGAAAGAAAGAAAGAAAGAAAGAAAGAAAGAAAGATAAATAGATAGAAAGAAAGAAAAAACAAACAAATGGACGAAAAGAAGAAATTTGTGAAGCTGCGTAGTAAACATGCCTGGTAAAAAACAAGTGACTAAAAATCAAAAGTAAAAATTTGTGCTAAAATCGACATGACATAGCCGGTTTTAAATAATTTTCTGTTGTCAACATTTACAGTTGGAGCATTAGTTAATTAGCTAAATAAAGACTTAATTTGACTCAGAATTAGACCTAAAACTCGAAATGGTTTTAAAAGCTAAACCTCACTTTCTGTCATACGTGATAGTAAGTCACGTTATTCCGTTACAAAATTCCATTAAGATTAAGAAACAATGTAAACGCATTACGTTGTTGCGTTATGAAATAAACATTCGTCACGCGAACAACTCGTGGCTTTGGAAACTCGCTTTTAACGCTTTGAGTAAATTTGTCATTAGAGTACCCACTAAATTTGCGCGCGTTGGAACCGCAATACATTTTTTTGGTTACTTGCTAGCGAAGTAAAGTTATTTGGAAATAACTCTATATCAAAACAGGCCATACATTTATGGAACTTACTACCCAGTGAAATAAAACAAATAGAATCTCTCCACCACTTTAAAAAGAAATTAAAAGAATATCAATATAACAGGTTTCAACTTCCACATTGTGCAACTGATACTAATTACACAGACTCAACTTTCATCTACCCCCGCCCCTGACTCCATAAAATGATTAAAAATGTAAAAATTTTAAAAAAATTATGTAATGTAATACGTGTTATGTTAGTTTTGTAATGTCAAATGTATAAATAGTGTAAATGTAATGAGTGAAATTTATGTAATGTAAAGCATGTTTCTGTTAATTGTGTCATGTCAAATGTATTTATAGTGTAAAATATGTCATGTAAAATTTAATGTACTTTTGTAATATTGTTTTGTAAAAATATTTTAATATGGTGTTTGTAAATATGTTCATTTATTGTATATAATTAGACCTTAGTTTTGCACTTTAGTTTTTTTTAGTCTGCACTGGACGCATTTGTCTTGAACGGTGTTGTTATCTTAACATTACGCTGAGGCTTACTCAATTTTATTATAATGAGTGAACCATTTTTATGACAAATAAAGAATTAATATATATATATATAGATATATATATATATATATAAGTCACTCTATAAAGTAGCCTATTTCGCCGCGATGCCTGGCTTGTTTTCGTTGTTAATTAGGAAATGCCTTTTTAGACAGTTTTTACGTTGTGACGTGTCATAGAGTTAAGATATGACCCCATGTTTACGTAATGTGTGATGCGTGATCTGCAATGCGTATACAATAGTTTGTATTTAAACATGTAGAAGTGTTTCCATGTGTACGTGATGCGTGATCCGTAATACGCGATACGTGATTCGTAATACGCGATGCGTGATCCGTAATACGCGATGCGTGATCCGTAATATGCGATACGTGATCCGTAATACGCGATGCGTGATCCGTAATACGCGATGCGTGATCCGTAATATGCGATGCGTGATTCGTAATACGCGATGCGTGATCCGTAATACGCAATGCGTGATCCGTAATACACGATGCGTGATCCGTAATACGCGATGTGTGATCTGTAATACGCGATGCGGGTTTCGTATTCATTCGAACCTGATCGCTATCGTCCAAATACGCATCACGCAGCAATACGGGAAATCTCTATTGCCTAGGTGATTACAGTGAGTTTTCGAGTTTCCGGCGACCATTTTCGCTGTTTAGCTTTCTGAAAATTGTAGTTAGGAGAGTTTTGGTAACTTTGGCACTTATAAACAAACAAGAATAATTTTTCTATTTGAGTCTTTGAGAGATGGAAGAAGCATGTAGTTATGTGTTGTGCATCTAACTGCCTTTCTTTCACTAAATGATGATGCCTGCCGCATTGTTCTCTCCACTGCAAAATGTTATGCACCCAAAACACGTGCTTTCTTTTCCATCTAATAGTACAATAATAAGCTGATGCTGTAATTATCACGTTTAAATTTCGACGAGACATGGTTTCCTGAAATCATTGCTTGCAATTTTCACGAATATACATATATTAATTCTTTATTTGTCATAAAAATGGTTCACTCATTATAATAAAATTGAATAAGCCTCAGCGTAATGTTAAGATAACAACACTGTTCAAGACAAATGCGTCCAGTGCTGACTAAAAACACCAAAGTGCAAAACTAAGGCCTAATTATATACAATAAATGAACATATTTACAAACACCATATTAAAATATTTTTACAAAACAATATTACAAAAGTACATTAAATTTTACATGACATATTTTACACAATATACATTTGACATGACACAATTAACAGAAACATGCTTTACATTACATAAATTTCATTAATTACATTTACGCTATTTATACATTTGACATTACAAAACTAACAGAACACGTATTACATTACATAATTTTTTTTAAAATTTTACATTTTTAATCGTTTTATGGAGTCAGAGGCGGGGGTAGATGAAAGTTGAGTCTGTGTAATTAGTATCAGATGCACAATGTGGAAGTTGAAACCTGTTATAATGATAATCTTTTAATTTCTTTTTAAAGTAGTGACCAAAAATGGCGGAAAGAGTGCCGTGAGTTTTGTTAATATGCGTAGCATTTACGAAACAGTCAATACGCATTACGCATCACAGATTACGCATTACGCATTACGTGCACATGGAGTCGTAGTTTTACTCTAAATTATTCAAATAATGACTCCACATCAATGACAAAACGCATTTGAACATATTCACGAGAAGTGGATTCTACGACAACAGTAAACGGTAACATCAATACATTCTAAATGACGTATTTAGACAGGGTGGAAAGAAAAATGCCTATAAGGGAGTAATTCAATGCTCAGCATTCCGGAATAGGTCTATACAAATCTGCAAACCCATATCCCTACGTAGTGTGGATGATTGTGGTAGTACTGGAACATAGCTCGTTAACAAAGATAATCCTCTGCAACGACCCAGAGTTGCCTTAGTCACATTTATGTCAATACGTCCTTCCTTGACGAAGAGAAATGATGATGATGAGTATAGAAAATGAAGCATTCCAGTACTGAAGCAGGCTATCCGACGTCCATTTCGTAATCAAAACAGGCATTGCTTACCGTTGGTTGTTATGAATTTAACATGACCACTCGGCTATTAAACCCACGGTTATAATTGTTATCAAAAATTCCTGTTTTCTGAAGACATGTAGGCATATAGCATAGTATATCTTCAGTAAACCACTATCATGACCACTCGGCTATTAAACCCACGGTTATAATTGTTATCAAAAATTCCTGTTTTCTGAAGACATATAGGCATATAGCATAGTATATCTTCAGTAAACCACTATCATGACCACTCGGCTATTAAACCCACGGTTATAATTGTTATCAAAAATTTCTGTTTTCTGAAGACATATAGGCATATAGCATAGTATATCTTCAGTAAACCACTATCATGACCACTCGGCTATTAAACCCACGGTTATAATTGTTATCAAAAATTTCTGTTTTCTGAAGACATATAGGCATATAGCATAGTATATCTTCAGTAAACCACTATCATGACCACTCGGCTATTAAACCCACGGTTATAATTGTTATCAAAACTTCCGGTTTTCTGAAGACATGTAGGCATATCGCATCGTATATCTTCAGTAAACATGAAACAGGAATATATACATGGTCTTGCATATATACGTATATATGGTCTTACAGGAAGGTAGGGAAATCTCCCACATTCAAGATATACCAGTCAACGGTGTCACTATCATTGGCTCCCACATTTTAGAAATTGATAATTTTACTAATGCATGTTTCTGGGTAGACCTAAATTTCTTAGATGGCGCATGGAAACTTTAATTACTTTGTCATTTACTTCAAGAAATTAGAATAAATTTTACTTAAAACAAAACTGCATATTCTTTTTGAAGCATAATAAGATAATATTACTGTTGTTTCAAAATAAAGCAATTAAATATAGTAGGGGTTCTTTTTGAAGCATAGTAACATAATATTACTGTTATTTTGAAAGAAACGCAATTAAAGATAGTAAAGGTTCTTTTTGAAGCATAGTAACATAATATTACTGTTATTTTAAAATAAACGCAATTAAAGATAGTAAGGGTTCTTTTTGAAGCATAATAACATAATATTACTGTTATTTTAAAATAAACGCAATTAAAGATAGTAAAGGTTCTTTTTGAAGCATAATAACATAATATTACTGTTATTTTAAAAAAAATAAACGCAATTAAAGACAGTAAGGGTTCTTTTTGAAGCATAATAACATAATATTACTGTTATTTTAAAATAAACGCAATTAAAGATAGTAAAGGTTCTTTTTGAAGCATAATAACATAATATTACTGTTATTTTAAAATAAACGCAATTAAAGATAGTAAGGGTTCTTTTTGAAGCATAATAACATAATATTACTGTTATTTTAAAATAAACGCAATTAAAGATAGTAAAGGTTCTTTTTGAAGCATAATAACATAATATTACTGTTATTTTAAAATAAACGCAATTAAAGATAGTAAAGGTTCTTTTTGAAGCATAATAACATAATATTACTGTTATTTTAAAAAAATAAACGCAATTAAAGATAGTAAGGGTTCTTTTTGAAGCATAATAACATAATATTACTGTTATTTAAAAAAAATAAACGCAATTAAAGATAGTAAGGGTTCTTTTTGAAGCATAATAACATAATATTACTGTTATTTTAAAATAAACGCAATTAAAGATAGTAAGGGTTCTTTTTGAAGCATAATAACATAATATTACTGTTATTTTAAAATAAACGCAATTAAAGATAGTAGGGTTCTTTTTGAAGCATAATAACATAATATTACTGTTATTTTAAAATAAACGCAATTAAAGATAGTAGGGTTCTTTTTGAAGCATAATAACATAATATTACTGTTATTTTAAAATAAACGCAATTAAAGATAGTAAGGGTTCTTTTTGAAGCATAATAACATAATATTACTGTTATTTAAAATTTTAAAATAAACGCAATTAAAGATAGTAAGGGTTCTTATTGAAGCATAATAACATAATATTACTGTTATTTTAAAATAAAGCAATTAAATATAGTAAGGGTTCGTATAGAATGCAAGGGTTGCTATAGAAATCTTTATATTTAATAATATACGACACGGTCCTCCGCCTGAGCGACACTTTTCTACAAATTTTGCAAAAATGCATTTTTTGTTTGCTACAGTATTGATTTTTTCATTGCAGGAACGGAAAACAAGGTTATACAACATGGCTCACATTTTGGAAGTGAATTTATTTGGTAAGTTGACGTGTATGAATCATAGGATAAACGAATAACGTGAAATTAAGTTCCAAGTGCTAGGCACTGTCCTGCAGCGTGGTATGCAGCGCACTGCAAACATTTCACAAATAATTTGAAACGACTGACTGTCTACATAAAGGAAGACCGGACGATTGTTTAGACTCAATCTCATTTTAATTTACTGTTCAAAATATACATTTTCTTACCTATAAAAACTAGCAATTGTTTCTTATATTTGAATAATTAGCTTAAAAAGTTAATTAAGGGCAATCGAACATAGCTATTGCTTACGTCAGAAACTAACCACAGTTTGCGCAATGACAGACGTCTTCTCTTGCGCATCAAGCACATTTGCATAGGTGTTACAGTACTGTTTTAATGCATGATGTCACTTAAAATGGGCTGTACATCATATTACGTCAGAAACTAACACTGCAGTTCGTGATCATGCTTATCACGATACCACCTTTTACTTGTCGGCTAGGCGAATGTGACAAAAAGGCGCCGCTGCCAGTCTTAGTAGATTCACTGAGCCGCGCGTAGCTTTGCAAGTTTAACGAAATTTGAGTATCCGAGGTAATTATTATTTAATCTAAGCTTTGATTTACAATAAACTTTTGTAGTTTTCAATATATTAGAGCATTCTCTATTCTGAACTAATGTTTACACAATCATCCGGTTTTCCTTTAATAAAATTCCATTCTCAGTAGTCATAATAATACGTTACACAGGCGCAAATGCTGGGGGGAGAGGGTTTTGGGTAATGTGAGATAATTCCCCAATCCCCATCCGAAGTGGCTCAGTCCCCCTAGGAAAACCGGCCCGTATGCTTATGATACGTTATTACAACATAGAGAGCGAGCAGTTATGCTTACTAAGCAACCGAATTCACGCACTCGTCTCTGCAGACGTCAGAAATTGTCTCAACTTTTGACTCACCTTGTACTTTCCGTCATTAATGGCTTCTTACGCTTTATTTCCTCAAATAAGTACTATGTTCTTGATATAAATCCGCATCAATTTTAGCGGAGTGATTAGTGGTAAAGTGTTAAGACTGGACGAGTAATTACCATGTAAAGCATTAGCGGGTGAATAATCATATGGTAATAGAAGCCGTAAAGACTTTTGCATGGCTTTGCATGGCTTCGTGAACAAGTTAATAGGAAATTTATGACTTGTGGAGAAAATCGTTTAAGCTCAGAAATCAATGCGCTAATTTTGATGGAGTCTGCTTTTTAGTTTAACACACGTCTTACAAATTTCACTGCTTTGTAACTGCCGTTGATATAAAGTCTACGATAACTAACAAACAATTGTAATGATTATAGTTGTTGTTGTTGTTGTTGTTGTTATTGTTATTGTTATTGTTATTGTTATTGTTATTGTTGTTGTTGTTGTTGTTGTTGTTGTTGTTGTTGTTGTTGTTGTTGTTGTTGTTGTTGTTGTTGTTATTGTTATTGTTGTTGTTGTTGTTGTTGTTGTTGTTGTTGTTGTTGTTGTTGTTGTTGTTGTTGTTGTTGTTATTATTATTGTTGTTGTTGTTGTTGTTGTTGTTGTAGTTGTTGTTGTTGTTGTTGTTGTTGTTGTTGTTGTTGTTGTTGTTGTTGTCGTCGTTGTTGTTGTTGTTGTTGTTGTTGTTGTTGTTGTTGTTGTTGTTGTTGTTCATTTTGCTGCTGCTGCTGTTGTTTGGTTGATGTTGTTGTTGTCGTCGTCATTGTTGTTATTGCTGTTGTTGTTGTTGTTGCCGTTCTTGTTATTGTTGTGATGGTGGTGCTGGTGTTGTTGTTATTGTTGTTGTTGTCGTTGTTGATCTTTTCGTTGCTGTTGTTGTTGTTGTTGTCGTCGTCGTCATCGTTGTTGTGGTGATTGTGTTGCTGCTGTTGCTGTTGTTGCTATTGCTGTTGTCGTCGTCGTCGTCTTCGTCATCGTTGTTGTGGTGACTGGCGTTGCTGTTGTCGTTGTGCTTGTGTTTTTGCTGTTTCTACTGCTGCCGCTGCCATTGTTCATCGTAATTAGTCAATAACGAGCTTACAGCGACTGTCATTGTCACTGCTGCTGCTGTTGTCGTTATGGTTGTGTTATTGCTGTTACTACTGCTGCTGATGTCATTGCTCGCGTAATCATTCTATGATGAGACTTTCATTTCATCTAATTATTACAGGCTTAATTAAGCGGATTTCAAGTTTTTCCTAAAAAGATTAAAGGAAACCCAAGAAATTACTATCCTTATCATTATAATTTGCATTATTACATTTCCTCATCCTCAACTGTAAAATTCTGGCATGCACTGCTACTGCTGCCCTCTAGGATATTATGATTAAACTAATAGCTTCAACTAGATATTAAATTACAAGCTCCATTAGCGACATTAAGTGAAAGTTTGAAACTGTAGGTTTAGTTGAATCATGGAAGTCCGTTCTACTGAGGAAATGCAGTTGACGTTCCTCCAAGATTCTCTTGTCTGAGGAAACATACAAGCCAAATTAGGGAAGCCAGAAAAATGGTTCAGATGCTGGCGTAGAGTGATTAGTCATGCCTATTCAGACATCGCAAAATTAAGCAGGAAATAAAGGTGCTTACAGCAGTGGGAATTGGTTTAAGCCTTTCAGTCCCAAATTATTTTTTTAATAAGAAAATTTTTTTGGCATGGTACTTTTGTTCAGTATGTCTATCTTGTTTACACATAATAATCACTTTTTCTACCTGTGCCCGCGTGCTAATTATAGCCTGTATCCCACGAGATACATTGGGATTCAATGGAAGCATAAAATGTGCTTCATTTTGCAACTGTTGATAATTTTTTAAAGTATTTAAGACATTTAGCGTGCATGCTATGCTGATCTGCACAAAGTCGTCTCTAAAGTACTGTACCTTGCGCAGTTTTTATGCTATGTAGATTTTCTAGTTTGCCATTTTATCACCATTTTTAGTCTATTGTTATTGACTTAAATCAAAATAACTATTAACAGATCAAATAAATGTCAGTTTTAAAATTTTATTAATTTTAAAGGCAGAAAATATTCTCGTATCCCAAGGGATACAACGGGTTTTAAGGGGTTAAGCTTGCTACTCAAATAACAGACATCAGGAGTCGTTACTGACACACGTGTCAGGTGAATATGAATAACACGTTATTCGCTGCACGAATTGCGACCACGTTGCCTGGTGTGACTGTGGTTAAAGCAAAATCGGACCCAATCTTAAACTGTATGTCAAAACAATCTACTATTTAAAATATCGAAAGCAAACGTACTATTTTTTTTTTCAAAGGAATTATTACCACACAAACAAAATTTCACGTTCATCAGCCACGTAACTGTGAGCTACGGTACATGACATCAGCCACGTAACTGTGACCTACGGTACATGACAGCAGCCACGTAACTGTGACGCAAAAGCAAAAGAAATCAGTCAGCCTTCCAATTTGATAATGATAAATCTTCTTTTGCACAATATATACACACACACACACGCAGGCACGCACGCACGCACACACACACACACACACACACACACACACACACACACACACATGCAAGGCCTATTTATATGCAGGCCGATAATTCTGCACTGTATCATGATATAAGAGTGTATATACAACATGGTCAGTTATAATTATGTCCTTAATACGTGTACCACAAACTTGCTTATAAAACCTCTTAACAATTATTAATAATAATTAAGGTTCATAATAACAGAATTGATTCACTGGGATTGTTTAGATTTCACTATTAGGAAAGTATTAAAAATGACAACCTTTTCTACAAGCACGATTTACTTACCTAATATATAAGAACAAGGACTTTTACAAAAATTTACGATAAAACCAGGATACATTTTGCGTATACATATATGTATATAAATAGATATACATATGTGTGCGTGAGTTAAAATTTATGTTATATTATGCTTTTAACCTTTTTACAGTCTTCCAAAAGGGGCATGATGCATTATTGTGAAACGTTAATGTAGTCGCCAAACTGAGACTTATCAAAGTCAGTCTTGAAGAGTCAGTCAGTCAGTCAGTCGGTCGGTCTTGAAGAGTTTTAAAATGTTGAAAATGTGGCCAGAGGAAAATTAGACAAAGATTTTTCTTCATCTCAACACAAGTCGTAGCATTCAATGAATTTTACTGATCAAAGCAACCTGCAATACACATAATACATTTCAGAAGGCACGCATGCGCACTCGACGTGCAACACTTAAGCTCATTTTCTGCGGTTATTACCATTATCAGACAATAGCGTCGTTCTTTCTCAGATCTTGACATTTCCGCGCAATAATTTTTTCTGCCTTCTGCGAGACTGATTAAGTTTCGATTACGTTTCTGCTTTTCTTCCTTGCAGCGCGCGACGTTTCGTGATTTGCGCGACTTTAACCGACGAAGAAAAAGAAGAAGAAGTGATGATAACAACCCGGAGTGATCAGAGGTTTTCTTGACTAAATAGGTCTTCCCTTTCTCTGATGAGTAGGGTAGAAGACAGAACCTAACTTTATACAATTTATCAGATTCCAGAAATCAATAGTTCAATTTGAGTTTCCAGTTCAGATGATTGAGTCTTAAAGTGTACAAGTTTTTTGGGATTGGAAAGGTTGGATAGATGGCGCCACAAACCTCACACAGGACAGATATTTAAAATTCGTGTCTTTCACTTTCCAAGTGTAAAATCTGTAAATGGTTATAGTTGACTTTTTAGGCCACTTGAGCAGTCAGTCAGTCAGTCAGTCAGTCAGTCAGTCAGTCAGTCAGTCAGTCAGTCAGTCAGTCAATCAGTCAGTCAGTCAGTCAGTCAGTCAGTCAGTCAGTCAGTCAGTCAGTCAGTCAGTCAGTCAGTCAGTCAGTCAGTCAGTCAGATAATCAGTCGGTCGGTCAGTCAGTCAGTTGTCAGGCAGTCAGTTTGTTTCACCGTGATGGTGTTCTCTTTCTAGTTCTTGGTATCAGTGTTCAATGGAATAAGATTTCATTAGTTTTTGACTGACTGACTAATTGACTGGCTGACCGATCGATTGACCGACTGAGTGATTGTCTGATAGATAGATAGATAGATAGATTTGATTTGATTCGACTTGACTTCACCTGACTTGACTTGGCTTGGCTTGCCTTAGCTTGGCTTGGCTTGACTTCACCTGACCTAACCCGACCTGTGCTGACTTGATTTGATTTGATTTGATTTGATTTGATTTAGTCACTCATCTAAACTCTAGGTTCATACATGCATAGTCTGTTGTTAACGTCAACTGTAAGCATTTACACATTTTACACGTGCACAGAAAACAAAACTTCATAACATTCTGAAAAATCCCCAAAACGTTATTTCCCCCTTGTCAGTGGTTTGATTCTCGACAGGATTATTTTAAGCAGTTTGTCTTAATTATTCTACGTGCTTCACTTCCTGTAGGATTTATCCTTCTTACTGGTTCTTAACTAGTCTAAGAAGCTTACGACTGCAGATAGACGACATGTCAACAAACGAACACGTTCATTTATGTGTATTTAGCAGAAGACAGGAAGATTTTTCATATACTATCCCATGTCCAAGTATGACAAAAGCATACATTTTCATAAGTCATAAGTCATTTATTTCACCTTACACATTTACAATAGTTTCATGTACAATATCTAGTGAAAGGGCCTACAATGAATATAATACAAATAAGAAATACTGCACAGGAAAAGCCTCAAACACTGTTCACTTATACACGAAGGTAAATGTGTTGCGGGCAATCAAAAAGCAGGGCTTGTTAGACTGTCCTACACAGTGATAGAAAAAAAAAATAATGGAGATAATCTGAAATTTTAAAGTGAATCGTGATAAAAAAACATTTGCTTAAAATGGAATGATGTAATGAATGAAGTTCATATATGGGATGATATAAAAGATAGAAAGACTATTATTTGTTAATAGTATGTAAAATTAAAATAACTTGATTAAGCTAACACCACTGTTTTGCTACCACTGTGAGGATGGATACTGATAGAAATTTTGATTACTCACTGATACTTACTTAAAATTTGATTTTTTAGCATTTTTTTTAATCTAGTAATAGTTCTGCTATTTTTTGCGGATTGACAAATCTCATTCCAGACTTTTGGTCCTTGATATATTATAAAATGTTTGGCTATGTTGGTTCTACAGAAAGGCACAGTGTATTGATTAAATCTTGTTTTAACACAACTAATACTGCAAAAGCGTTTACGATAATTAGATAGTAGATTCAAAAATAATTAACGGCGGGCGAGCCCAACTATTGATGACATCACAAACTAACATAATTTTCAACAGCAAAAATATTCCATGAGCGTGTTGCACGTGTTTGCGAAAGCGAAAATTGAAGTACAGTGCTACTGTAAGATATTCAGTGTGTTGTACTAAAACTAAGCAAGTTTTAAGATAAAAATTCAAATCTCAAATTTACTACTGTGCTCACTCTTGAGGCAAAACCAGTAATCCACCGACAAAATTTTTTTCAGTGATAGTCATTCTGTCCTTTGTTTCCATGGCAACATCTATAAAGTGCTACGTGTGTGAAGGTGCGGCAACGGATTGTCGAAAAAATGTGGAAAAATTGAAACCCATTGAATGTCAGAGCGGAGACATGTACTGCAAGGTAACCAAAAATTTTTTGAACTTTATTTTGAAAGTGAAATGAAAACTCTTAATCTTTATCAATTTAAAAAAGCATCAAAGAATTACCTACTACAACTGTATAATTAACTCACAATTTTACTCATCCTGCTCTTAAGTTACTAACAAAACTTATTCTGTTCTAATGCACGCTATAACTGATGAAAATGTAATGTTAATTGTCAATTGTTTCACTTATCTGGAGGAAGACTCGAAAGCTCAATGCTCCTTCCCCCTCCTCACAGTAACTCGTTTAGTTTATTTTTTTTTTCAATGTAATATCAACTTCTATGTATGTTTGAGTTGCTGTGGAATAAATTCATAATTTTGGCTCTGTTGTGGAGATTATTCTGGAATATTCCATAGTGCAGTAGAACAATCTTACCTTGTAAAAGTTTCTAGAACTTTCTATTTCTAGATTGTTCTTTTGCACATATATATAAGGCGGAGCTGGCCGCTGGAGTTTATTCTCTTGTATCCTCGTATTCTCAGACACACTTTCACGTTTCCAGATTATCACATTTACTGCAAACATTTGGCGTTCCTTCATACTTTTATGTTGTAGAATTATGTATAGAGTTTTTATTGTAACTTTGCACAATAGCATTGTACGTGAAAGCGCCATCTATTAAAACAATTATTAAACAAGTAGAAGCAACTGTGGCTTTAAGCTGTAAGTCTTCCTTGATTCGATCTTTCTTTCACCTCATTTGTAAGATCTGTGCTGCATCAAAGCTTGCTCCACATTTGCTTGTTTGTTTGCTTGCTTGCTTGTTTCTGTGTTTTTCAGTTTGTTTGCTTTTATTTGCTTTGCTTGCTCAAGGTGTATACACCATGTACTTTCCCTCATGTGATCATTAAAATACTTACCTCCTACATTTAGCCTACATTAGTTAACTATTACAATTATTTTGAATTGCTAAATCTGACCTGTAGATGGCAGCATAGATCTGCTGAAATTCAGAAACGCGTTTATGAACTTTTTGGTCGAATGCAAAAATATTACGCTTTTCCTTTCCTTCGCGTCTCTGTAACTGATTTCAAGCGACATCTGTTGCTAGGAATTACAATCAATTTACGAATCCAGACCAATGATTTTAGCGTTTTGTTTACAACAGGTGGAAAGGTTTAAAATGAACGACCACGTCCAGAAATTTGTACGAGAGTGCGCAGCTGAATGTCACCCAGAGTGCAAGGAAATGGCAGGTTTGTAAATAAACGCAAAAATAAATAAAATGAATTGAATCAGTTGAATTAAATCGGTATTTGAATCAGTTAGTCAACAAGCCAGCCAGAAACCAACTAGTCAGTAAGCAAGTCCACTAATCTTCGGCCAGTGTTTGATTTAAAGCACAAGAAAACCCTCCACTTACATTGAGCTTAAAAAATTCGTCTCGAAATTTTATACCACTTGCGTACTACCTTTTCGTATGCATGGTTTGCATCGGCCGTAACGCTGTATAAAACTTGTAAATTTAAACTCAGGCGATGACCGTTAGACGCAGCCATTTTAGGTCGTTTGAAACAAGTTTTGAAAACATTAAATAAAGTTTGAGAAAATAATCACAGCATTCGTAGTATTGTTGGCATCCTTCTGTCTCGGAAGACAACGGAGTGTGCGCCAAGAGAGTCAGTTATTGATCACATTGATGGAGCAGCCGCGTCGACTGTGGCTGAGCAGTCCGATCCTTGAGCGTCTCCAGGGCGCACGCCTGGGCAAGGTGTATGGAGATCCTGAGTTGCGCAGACAACAGGAACCCCCTCTCTTCCTCCCTGGTGTAGTCCAAAGAAAAGCAGAGCGATACGTTTGGCACCAGGTTGGCTGCAGGAGCTGCCGGAGTCAATGAGCATGCTGCACTGGTCCACCTTCGGGGCTCCACTCCTGATTTGGAAGGTTTACTCCTCTACACATGGCCGTTGGGTCACTTGACCTCCTCCGGCCTCTAGTCGTTGGCGGCTTGTGCAGCTCCTCCGTCTAGTGTCGAGATACAGTGTGGGCATCCCGCAAGCCTACAGCACCTGGTATTCCTAGGCGGTCACCCATCCAAGTACTAACCAGGCTCTACGTTGCTTAACTTCGGTGATCAGACGAGAACCGGTGTTTTCAACGTGATATGGCCGTAGACGCGTGGCGTACATGTTGCTAATAAAGCAAAAATTTAAATTACTGTATCTTGTCAGTGAGATTAAAAATACGTCTTAAAGATGACTTAAAATCTCAATTAAAATGACTTTAAGTAGATTTAAAATGAAAACAAACGAAAATTCCTTTCAACGCGAATACGACATGTACATAAGGTAGTATATGCATGTGTGCATATGTACTTGTAAAGTAGTATAATTTTAAAGGTGACTTTTTTGAAACCTACTTCAGGTGCCCCTTTTCTTGTCCTTTAACTAACAGGAAGCATGTCAGTTCTGCCTATAAGTTTGCTATCGCACATTACTTTTCTTAACTCCTTCAGGTCTTATGAGGTCTATTTTGAATGGTGCAATCTTGGGGGAGCTAGATCAGGGGTGTGCAAATTATCTGACTAGCCGGACCACATTAAACTTTCCCGCAATTCCTGCGGTCCACAGGCAGTTTGATCAAGGAGTCAAGTACAGAAAGGCCTAATAACGACTTTTTTGCATCCGACCTGTGTACATCATTACTACTACACTCAAGAAACTATTTTAGAAGTTATTAAAATTTATATTACAGACCATATATTTCTACTTTCAGGACAAATAGTGGTAATTTCATTACAATGCATATTAGTATCACACAGTCTGTGTAGTACAGTGACAATAAGCTACAACCGTCTTGTAAGGGTTAATGGCATCCGATCTAGTAGAAAAAACTACCGGCACTATCTTTGGGATCGTGGCACGGACTTCAGCTGGATACACTCAATTAATCGCCCCGGCCGCACTTTCATTAGGTTGACAAATCTCTTCGCGGGCCGCACAAATTCTCTCGGCGGGCCGCAAGTGGCCCGCGGGCCGCAATTTGCACTCCCCTGAGCTAAAGCAAACCAGTAAAGATGTACATAATCAACCGTAGTTAGTTATTCGTTAATTTGAACAACAACAAAAATAATCATTACTAATAATTTTAGTCTTTTTATTTTACATTTTTCTAGGCACAGGTAAATGCATTGGATGCTGCACCACAGATGCTTGTAACATTGGCAACTCAGCGCCTGAGCCAACAAAACCTGTTATAAAAACAATTCTATTTTTGACTACTGCCAGTTTAGCGTTTTTGTACAGATCAAATGTGACGTCATAAACATGGTACAGACTTACGGCGCGTTTAGACTGTCGAGTTTTCTGAGGCGAGTTTTCTCTTTGATAGCAAGCTCGGGACTGTAAACTGCCTTGAGAGTTACTGTAGGCAAGTTATTCAAACTTTCCAACAGTTTCTACGAGTTGATTTACTGTCTAGTGTGAACGCCTCTGCGAGTTACTCCAGTGAATAGAGAAAAGAGTGTCAGCTTGCAGTTACTGTTTGAGAGTAACTCGCAGCAAGTTTTGTTCTCTAGTCTGAACATGCTTGTGAGTTACTTACAGTGAATAGAGAAGTGAGTGTCAACTTGCGCTTACTGTTTGAGAGTAACTCGCAGCAAGTTTTGTTCTCTAGTCTGACCATGCTTGTGAGTTACTGTTTGAGAGTAACTCGCAGCAAGTTTTGCTCTCTAGTCTGACCATGCTTGCGAGTTACTTACAGTGAATAGAGAAGTGAGTCTCAACTTGCACTTACTGTTTGAGAGTAGCTCGCAGCAAGTTTTGTTCTCTAGTCTGACCATGCTTGCGAGTTACTTACAGTGAATAGAGAAGTGAGTGTCAACTTGCGCTTACTGTTTGAGAGTAACTCGCAGCAAGTTTTGTTCTCTAGTCTGACCATGCTTGTGAGTTACTGTTTGAGAGTAACTCGCAGCAAGTTTTGCTCTCTAGTCTGACCATGCTTGCGAGTTACTTACAGTGAATAGAGAAGTGAGTCTCAACTTGCACTTACTGTTTGAGAGTAGCTCGCAGCAAGTTTTGTTCTCTAGTCTGACCATGCTTGCGAGTTACTTACAGTGAATAGAGAAGTGAGTGTCAACTTGCGCTTACTGTTTGAGAGTAACTCGCAACAAGTTTTGTTCTCTAGTCTGACCATGCTTGTGAGTTACTTACAGTGAATAGAGAAGTGAGTGTCAACTTGCGCTTACTGTTTGAGAGTAACTCGCAGCAAGTTTTGTTCTCTAGTCTGACCATGCTTGTGAGTTACTGTTTGAGAGTAACTCGCAGCAAGTTTTGTTCTCTAGTCTGACCATGCTTGTGAGTTACTTACAGTGAATAGAGAAGTGAGTCTCAACTTGCGTTTGCTGTTTGAGAGTAACTCGCAGCAAGTTTTGTTCTCTAGTCTTACCATGCTTGTGAGTTAATTGACGAATTAACTTGGCCAGAAAACTCGCTAGTCTAAACGCGCCGTTTTAGACCAGCCAACTAGATTCAAAGAATTTTAATACAGTAATTCGATTAGAGTATGTGATTCGATTCGATTCGATTCGATAATCAATAGGTAAGCATCCTAATTAGAACCTTAATCGATTACTGCAGTAGACGAAATATTAATAATCGTATTTGATTTGTTTTGCAAAGCTGCTTGAAATCTGAGCACGTTTGATGACGTGTTTCCTGTAATCACACTAGTAAACAACGTATGATCACGTCATTATTGCTCGTGTAACTAGACGATTCACTATGACGTCACCGGGTGCCTCTGTGGTTTAACGTAGGCCTGTATAAATAGGCCTATAAGCCACGTTGTCTTCTGTAAGTAACTTTGCATCATCCATTAACAGTTACCAGATTTCTGAGCTGCTTATATAAGCCTTTTCACAGTTCCAGCGATTTATGATGATCGTGAAAAGGTCAAAGGTTAAGTGTACCAGACAACGCATTTGTGTACACTTGACAACGCCACGCAGCCCAAGCTGTTGTAATAGTAACAGTTTTAACAGCTAGCTAGAACCTTACCTAGTTCACTTTTTCTTGTTCCCAAGTAAGATCCTGCTAGTAAATCACTCTATGCACCGACTAATACATAATTAAGTAAAGTCCACGTAAAACAATTGAATTTACTAAACTCATGCAGCAGACGGCTTTACTTTACCCACATGTCACATGACGATTGTAGTTAAGACGCATTGCTGTGGTACGCTTAACCTTTGAACAACAGCAAATGCGCATGCGTACAACGAAACTGTGAAAAGACAATAGTTAATCACTCTATGCACCGACTAATGCATATTTAAGTAAAGTCCGGGTAAAACAACTAAAGTAAACTGTTCCCACCATGAGGGTACCACCACACCTTACCTGTCTGTAAATCTAAAGATGTTTTAACCTGCATTCGCGCCATGTTTAATTTCCTTTGTTTCACCTCTAATACTATCAACGTTTGGTAAAGTTTTTTTCTCAGCATTTATAATAACTATGTGCACCTGAAACTTCTAGTGTGTCGTTAAAGACTTTTTAGAAGTATATTGTTCAAGAACTTCAGGATGCGGCAAACAGCTTTGCTTTACATGTGTGAAAGTCATTTTTGAAGTTGTTGTTCAGTCACTTTGTTATGATTGAGTTTAGGCACAGAGAAGTGTGAATAGGAACCAAAAATCTATAATAAATATTTGCACTGCACACACACATCAGAAAAGCGTTTATTAAACTACAGAAAACATGAGTAGCAAAACTGCTGCACTGAACATTGAGCAAAAACTAGAAAGCAAAAACAGTCAGTAAAACCTGTTTCACAGCCAGTATACAGGTATAGAACTTGACCTATGCAGAGTTGCACAGGCTTCACAACAATTATTCATTTTAGATAAGGAGTGGACCAGTGTGTATGTAGTCACTGGACCATACAATTATACTGAAGGTAAGTCAGCTGGTAGACTGTAACAGGATTAGCACATAGACGGCAGCACCTAATTAAAATGTACGATTCCAACTTCCACAACATGCATGTGACATTTGTAGTTAAGGCACGTTGCTTTGGTACAATTAACCTTTGACCTGCAGCAACTGCGCGTGCGCACAACGAAACTACAAAAGGGTTCATTGGCGTTTAGCTAACTCGGTTACTGAATTGGTCTCTTGTTTGTGTCATTTTATGGTGATTAGTTATCAATTAATGATCGTTTGTAGTCAATGTTAGAAGTCAGTGTCTTGTTGGTACGATTTCTTTTAAATTGTTCTAATTTATATCCTATCATCCTGGTACAGATTATTATACCAATCGTGGTACAGATTATGCAAAACAAGGCATCATTGATAAATCTTTAGAGCTGATGTCAACATAGCGCAATCTATTATCTTTCTTCCTACCATTTCCACTAACACATCCTTCTACCCTTCCTGTGTGATCTAACCTTTCTCCCAGTTCTTTTTTTGTTCACTCATCCATTTTTTTATCAGGTTCACATTACAGTGGGCTTATACAAGCCTTTGCTTCTCTAGCCCACTGCAGTACAATTATTATTTTATGATAACGATAGTGTATGAAACATAACAATTTAATATAGTAGATGTAATAATTTTGATGTCACTGTGTGCTTTATATTGTACTGAATGTGATAATAATAATAATAATAAATCATCGCATGCTTGAATGTGGAAATATGTAAATTCATTACAGTATAGAATTCTTGTGGTGGTAGCCATATTGTCGTTGTAGAATAGTGGGTTATCAAGGCACGCTCGTCATGCCACGTACTGTATAATTCACTTTTTTCAAACTCTGCCGTTTTTAACCAGCTAGATGCTGTTCCAGCAATCTAGGGGCGTATCTAGACAAGTTGCCCTAGACTGACAGTTACTTGTGGCATATTAGTAGTACTATTATATTGTTCCTGCGTGGGTATAGTTCATTAGGCCTAGATAGGTACATGTACATTTGCTTAGTGCTAATAAAAATACTTCTTGCGGTATAATCTTTTATGCAATAATTGCACTTGATTGCTGTATGATTTTTATATTAAAACTCGTTCTGTAACAGCTTGTGGTGTATTAAAAATTAAGAATCTTTTAACACTGAACTTAGTTAGCCAATTGGTAAATACGCCCTTGTAGCAGCCAAGCGTAATCCAACCAAATTTTTTTCCAAATTTTTCTTTGAAATCGAATGGGTGAGTGAGCAGGTAACGCAAAAATTTGCGCTTTCTCTCAAAGCAGCAAAATTATCTTAAAGCTGGGGTCGCAAGTGAGCAGAGAATAGCCTTTTCACCATTCCAGCGATTGATGATGATCGTAAAAAGGTCACAGGCTAAGTGTATCACGCAATGTCTTGTTTACACTTGACAACACCTCGCATCCCAAGCTGCTGTAATAGTAACAGTTTTATTAGGTAGCCAGAACCTTACCTAGTTCATCTTTTCTTGTTCCTAAGCAAATTACTCTACGGACACACTAATACATAATTAAGTAAATGCCACGTTAAACAACTGAATTACTAAAGTGATGTGGCTGACGGCCTTACTTTACCCACATCTCACCTCACGGTTGTAGTTAAGGTGCGTTGCTGTGGTACACTTAACCTTTGACCTACAGCAACTGTGCATGTGCACAACGGAACTGTGAAAAGGCTTATTTCTGTTAGTGGCTCCATCTGTGAGCAGCAAAAATTTCGCCGATTGCAAAGGGGCAAATTCTCTAAGTATCTGAAATAGTTGTTAAAAATAGACAAAAATAGTTATTATTTTGCTTGTTTGATTGATTTTAATCCATTAGGTCTGTAGCACATTTGGTCTTTTTTCTGATGTGTCGTTTCATTGTAGTTGCTTGTATTTCGTATCCAATAAATCATAAATCGTGTTTATTCACAGTTGTGAGTGAGCGTGGCTAGTCTTTTGCAGAACACTGCATGTGAGTGCAGTAACTCCTCGCTTAATGACTCTAATGCATTCCTGCAAAACCCGACGTTAAGCGAAACATCGTTAAATGAAACCAAAATTTCCTTAGAAGTAATATAAAAGAGGTGAGATACGTTCCAGAACTGGAAAAGTACAGCAGGAGCGACCAAACAGAGACAATATGTCAGGAATCGCAAATCATTGGACTATAAATGGTGCAATTACATGCGTGTGACATTTTTTAACTCACTCTTAGATGGCGAACAAAAAAACCCAATCTGTCAGCCTAGCAACCCAAACTTTACCAATGCATTTCGTTGTTAGAAGCTACAGCAGGACAATGTACATAGCAGGCTGTCATGGCAACGGCAACACACCATGGCAACCTATTGCTAAGCTGTGGCTTGCTGTTCAATGTTTTACTAATATCCTTAGTGCACACAAAACATTTGTATAAGTAACGTTTTCCGGTTTGATATATCCTTGGCAATTTCAAGATGTTAGCTGCATCTTAGAACATTTCCAAATACAACAGATAGATAAATAAAATCTTCATTTACCAATTAAGAACGGAGGCATAGAAAGTAAAAATACATTGCACATAAGAAATGTATACAGCGTAACGGAGGCAGCATGCCAGTCAATCGTACACAATGTACGTGACTGAATAGATGTTATAGGTGTATTTTTATATTACTTAAGTTCAGGTCAGCTTCACCTCTCACAGGACCGGCCCGGCCTTAAGCATAGGCAAACTAGGCAATCTCTCTCCCCCTCTCTCTCTCTCTCTCTCTCTCTCTCTCTCTCTCTCTCTCTCTCTCTCTCTCTCTCTCTCTCTCTCTCTCTCTCTCTCTCCCCTCTGTCTCTCTCTCTCTCTCTCTCTCTCTCTCTCTCTCCGTCTCTCTCTCTCTCTCTCTCTCTCTCTCTCTCTCTCTCTCGTAAATTGCGTAATTTTATTTTTTTCGTATTCTTTTTTTATTTTTCTATTTCATTTGGGGCCACCAAATTCACTTCGCCTAGGGCCTCCAATCACCTAAGGCCGGCCCTGCCTCTCATGATACTTCTCCCAAAGGTTGGACCTAAGCAGCTCAAAACTCGATGTCTAGCAGGAATTTAAAAATCAAAGAATTGATCATACTAGGTAAAATTCATATTAATAACAAAATCAATATTCCGTGTGATTTTATTGAGACACCACATTCCAACAACATCGTACATTTCACGATACCTACATTAGCTACATGTTACCAACACTGAACTGTAATACATAACCATTCCCTTCCTTCTATTCATGCAATCATAGAACAAGTAGTCATAAATTTTAAATGGCTTTTACAGTTTCAGGAGTTTTTAATAAGACATTTATCAATAAAAACCTCAAGTTTAGGCAGACAGTTATTGGCTAGCTAAGCAATTGCATAATATATTTTTTGGTGAAAAGGTATAAATAGTAAAGTGACAGCACTAGAAATGTATTTTAGTTCTGGCTACTTTTTACCAACCTCGGATTTCACGTTATCTGCATGAGCTACATGTTACCAACACTGGAACTGTATTTTGCGTTACCTACACTGGCTACATGTTACCAAAACTAGAACTATATTTTGCATTACCTGCACTGGCTGCATGTTACCAACACAGGAACTATATTTCACGTTACCTACACTGGCTACGTGTTACCAACACTGGAACTATACTTTGTGTTACCTACATTGGCTCCATGTTACCAACACTGGAATTATACTTCTCGTTACCGACACTGGCTACATGTTACCAACACAGGAACTATATTTCACGTTACCTGCACTGGCTGCATGTTAGCAACACTGGAACTATTCCTCACTTTACCTACACTGGCTGCATGTTCCTAGAGGCATAAATATTTTCTTCATTTCACGTCTAAAATCTTCTAGTCTTGCTGAATACAAAAACACATTGGCTAGTGAATTGAAATAATTTGGAATTAAGAAATAGTAATATGTGTTCTTATTAACAAAGATGGACTCTCCGAAGAGAAACATTGCTGCAGTGGCTAGCATGAAAGGGGTGTAGCACAAGCAAAAAATGCCAACGGTCAATGCAAGAGTTTTTGCAAACTTGATTTTTGTTGAAAGATCTGATGATGCTCGTTGAGATGATGAATTCTCATTTCCCTCTTCTGTCTTACAGCTATTTTCACTATTTTCACATCCAAATACAACAAGCCAAACATCACGGTTGGAAAAATGAAGCATGTTGAGTATGCCATTATGCTAGCAGTCACTCCCCCATGCGTCAGAGGGATGCACATGTATGAAATTTCCACCGTAAAATAGTATATAAAACAGTATGCAATAGTAACTGTACACGCAAGACTCCATAATGCTACTGTAGTTAGTTTAACTTTAGGATCGGTCATTAATTCATGATAACGAAGTGGGTAGACTATACTAATATATCTCTCCGTTGTAGCAAAACAATAAAATAGAACACATGAACCAAGGACGATGTCCATACAATTAAACCATATACAGCAAAATGCTACGGAATTTGCTATCTTCCAACCAGTTATATTAAGTATGTTATATACAAATACGAATATTCCCATAAACATATCACAATAAGCCAAGTTGCATAAAACACGGTACAGTGGCGCATGTAGACTATGCGATCTAACAATGGTAAAAATCACGACAAAGTTTGCTAGCACAATGGCAAATGCCAACAAAAACAATGACGTCACAACCACTGGGTGTTGCACTGTGGCCTCAGTACCGATGTCCCAAGATATGTTTTCAAAAATGTTTTCCATCATAGTACAAAAAAGATAATTAGTTGATAATATTTATCATACGAATAAAAGTCTTTATACGAATAAAACTTTAATTAATTATAATAAATGAAGAGATTCACACTATCGTAACTGTGATATTATTTTGACCAAGCTTAACACCCATAGCTAAGAGAAAATTTAGACATAACGATAAGGCAATGCTCAAAAATTAACGGTTAATGTTGTCAAACACGCTGTGGTATGCACACAGCTAACAACAAATGTACACAGTTTCTATGGTAACACAAAAAGCTAGAAAGCTGACAAGCAAATGCAACAAACATAACCTAATATATTAATGGCCTGTACAAATAACCCAATTTATTAATTACTTACACAAATAACCTATTTTGTTAGTGGCCTAATGCATCTTCTTTTCATACGTTTCACAGGTTTCACAGGTTATTCAGAATGCAATGCATTTGTATTCACAATAACCACTATTAGTAGCAAGTAAATGCCAGATAACACCAGATGCTTTTTGGGATAGGGTTAGTCGGCAGTTCATCTAGATGAAACTGTAATTTAAGCTTAAACTAAGTATCTCAAAGGTATTGAGAGATTACAAAGGAACTGCTTTAACAAAGTGAGCTCTTCTAAAGCACTGCAGTCTGGTAATTATTTTAGGAACTAATACTCAACGTTTAGATGAATCAGCATGTCATCTATGGAGTGCAGATGACCATTTCGACAAACGTCATTGTCGGTGCTAGAAATTAAGTCAACACAATTAATCAGTACATCAATGACAATGCAATGATCAGGGCACAAAAAATCATTACAAAATCATCATAGTTAAATCTAAGGTATCAGAATACAAGTAAGAAATACCTTATAAAGAAATTATATAAAAACGTAAAAACTCCACCTTATTCACAAACATGTGAAGCCAGATTTTATCTTATTTTCAACGATTTTCTACTAAGAAATTAAGCAAGGTTTAGTTTTATTCACCCCATTTCTACTGACAAATTGGGCAGGATTTAATTCCATTCTTCAGTTCAGTTCTAATGACTAGTAATCGATAATGCAAGATTTCATTTTCTTCACCTCAGTTCTGCTAACCAATAAAGCAAGATTTTAGTTTCTTCACCACGTTTCTATTAACAAGTTAAACAATATTTGATTTATTCTCCACATTTCTATTAACAAATTAAGCAAATTTTAATTTAATTCACCTCAGTTGTACTAACAAATAAAACATGATTTTAGTTTCTTCACCACGTTTCTACTAACAAGTTAAACAAGACGTGATTTATTCTCCACATTTCTATTAACAAATTAAGCAAATTTTAATTAATTCACTTCAATTCTACTAACAAATAAAACATGATTTTAGTTTCTTCACCACGTTTCTACTAACAAGTTAAACAATATTTGATTTATTCTCCACATTTCTATTAACAAATTAAGCAAATTTTAATTTAATTCACCTCAGTTCTACTAACAAATAAAACATGATTTTAGTTTCTTCACCACGTTTCTACTAACAAGTTAAACAATATTTGATTTATTCTCCACATTTCTGTTAACAAATTAAGCAAATTTTAATTTAATTCCTCTCAGTTCTGCTAACAAATAAAACATGATTTTAGTTTCTTCACCACGTTTCTACTAACAAGTTAAACAAGACGTGATTTATTCTCCACATTTCTATTAACAAATTAAGCAAATTTTAATTAATTCACTTCAATTCTACTAACAAATAAAACATGATTTTAGTTTGTTCATCTCGTTTCTAAAGTCATCAAGTTTTGCTGTGTAAACAAAAACATTGGTAATCGAATTGACATATGCTGGGAGAAAGAACAGAAGCAGTGTTGACCTGTTAATAACAACCGATTCGCCAGACAAGAAAAATACAGCAGAAGCTATCATCATTGGTGCATAGCACACACAGAATAAACCCACAGTCAAGCCAAGAGCTTTAGCATACTTGAGTTTAGTCCGAAGACGTGATGTTCCTTCAGATGTGGAATTAGTTAGATGAAATGTATTCTGTATTTCTCTCATCTGTCTTACTGCCGTTTTTATGATTTTTATGTACACATATTGGTGCAGACAAACTAGTGCCACACCTACAATGATTATAGTATACGCCACAACACTGACAGCCACGCCGCGAGGTTCAGGGAGGCATTTATAAATGAATTCGACAGTCGTGGTAGAGTATAGCAAGTAATAGCTAATAAACGACAAGACTAAGAAAAGCCATATTGCCAGAATGGCGTATTTCACTCTACGTTCAGACATCAACACGTGATAGCGAAACGGATGAATGATACTGACGTATCTCTCCACAGTAGCAAAGAAATAAAACATGATAGACGATGCTAAAGTACCGTAAGAAAACAGGGACCAAATACCACAAAACGTGACATTAACTGCTTCCGAGTGAACAATGCCGAGTGAGTACATAGCAGAATGTGCTACTATATAGATTCCAATGACCAAATCACAAATGGCCAAATTGCATAAAATATAATACAGCTGCGTATGTAGAACATGCGATCTAGCAATAGTGGCTATCACTACAGAGTTTGCGAAGATTGCGCCAACACCCAAAACAAATGAGAATACATTTACAATTGTGTCTGCAACAAGAGAATAGAAACTGTTCGTAGATGTTACATTTCCAAAAGAACTCTCCATTGTAATGGGCACAAGACGAGTACAGTGTTATTTAAACTGATGATAACTTATCTTCAGCCTATTCAATTGGACTCGAATATAGTGTCACTTTTTACTAATCACTTCTGTATATCTAGCGTTACTCTACTAAAAACACCAATCATGCAATGCCTAGTCTATTGGACAGGACAAACACTTTTTATTGCAAACAAAGGTAAATAAACAAGGTAACAGCACTTATCGAGGTTAATGCATATTTCATTATGTTATGTGTATCATAATAGATAAAATAGTGTGCTTGCTAAGTGCCATCCTAAAAATAGTATCAATTGTTGTCTGTATTGCAGAGAGTAACACACAACATAGAAAATTCAGCGTCACAGAAAGTATTGCCACTATATAAAACGACACATGTCAATAAAACAACATTTATTGTCTGACCGGGTAACTTTAATATAGCATATTATATTACAACATATTATATTATATAGTATAATACTACATGTATATACTAACATACAATACAATATATAAAACTAAGCTCGTTTTATACACATAAAATGAGTTATGCTTACAGCAATAACCTTTCTGCTAAAGTAAAATTTCTTACAATAGCATTTATCTAATTATGGCAGATAAAACTATAAGACTCAAAGTCTTCGAGAGCGGAATACACGAAACAGTAAAGGTAAAAAAGCGGACCAGTGGCGACAATAAACAGCAAAATGATTCGCTAATGAACTATATGCAAACAGACCAGAGTTATGGTTGTGAAGTGGTGAAGATAGTAAAATGGATGTGTGAAAGTCATTTTTGAAGTTGTTGCTCAGTCTCTTTGCTGTGATTGAGTTTAGGCACAGAGAAGTATGGATAGGAACCAAAAATTTATAATAAATATTTGCACTGCACACAACAGAAAAGTGTTTATTGAACTACAGAAAACATGAGTAACAAAACTGCTGCACTGAACATTGAGCAAAAACTAGAAAGCAAAAACAGTCAGTAAAACCTGTTTCACAGTCAGTATACTGGTATAGAACTTGACCTATGCAGACTTGCACAGGCTTCACAACAACCATTCATTTTAGATAGGGAGAGGACCAGTGTGTATGTAGTCACTGGAACATACAATTATACTGAAGGTAAGTCAGCTGGTAGAATGTAACACGATTAGCACATAGATGGCAGCACTTAATTACAATGTACAATTCCAACTTCCACAGGATGTATAAGTGAAAAAAGAGGAGATAATTTCAAACATTTTCTGGTGAAAATTTGAGGAAAATTAAGACAAGAATATAAGAAATTGCAGAAATTTGATTGGTCCTGGAAACGCAGGACGTGCAATGGCATAAATTTCATTTCAAATTCAGTTAACAGTAGCTGTAGATAAGTGATTGACTAAACTTAATTAGTACTGTATAAGCCTAACATGTATGTACCATTATGGTTTATTATAATATTATACAAGAAAAATTCTATTTTGGAGGTGTGAGGAGGACCGTCGGGAAAGAGTTGACCGCTGAGGGCGGCGCTAAAATACTTTTGTTTAGGGCGTCAAACTACCCAGAGCCGGCCCCGGATATGTCAGTGACGTCATGCGTTTGTGATACCATACCATAGTAACAAACCATACCTGTTTATGAACGTTTCCACAGCTAACTAGCACGAACTGCAATTAAGAGAGCTGTTAAGATTTTCACGATTTTCTTTTACCTTTTTACAAGACATTCACGTTTTCTTAATAAAAGTGCGATGGACAGTCAGCTAGTCAAAATTCAACTTCAACTTTTTGTTATGACTTTCATGTAACAGCAGAAGTGCAAATGCACAAACTGCTCTTCCATCAAGCCACCTGAACTGGACTACAGCCGAGGAATTTTTTCCAGATACATTAGATATGGCGACTATAAAATAGTTGTCTGCAGTGATAAAAACTTTGATTACACATATATGGGAAGGCTAATTGATGAGGTCGCCAACTCAGACATCTTTTCATTGCTGTTTACACCAGTTGGGGAACATCAATGCAATGGCAAGCAACCACTTGTGCCGACGAGTGGGCAAAAAAAACCTTCTGGCGCCTTACCCTATTAACTCCTTCGGAACTGTAAGGATTTGCTACATTTTGCATTGGTCCATGAAAAGCTGCTCTCACTGAGCGGCAATTACGTTACATTTGATCATTTTTATAAGTTTTTACTCCTCACACAGTGGACATTTATGGAAAATTTTATATAAAATGCATTTGCTTACCTCAAACAAATTAAAAATCAATTTTTGACAAAAGGTAACTGGCTTTGCGTAACTGCGGTGTTTGTACTGCAACAATTGTGCGAAATTGGCTAATGTAAAAAAAATCAACTATCCCGACACAACACTCTGATACACTTGGACCTCTAGTCTAATTTACTTTTTAAGGAATAATTTCTGTTAAAAGATGAAACGACCTCTACTTGTTCCTAACAGATCAGAGGCTTTTTGTGGAATAGCAGCAGAATATAGCACAGCTTGGGCTGTAGCAAACAGGCGATCAATAAAATAGCGTGTACAGTCACGTAAGTGCACACCAGACTAAGCTACTCAATAAGCTAACATGGAGCGCCTGAAAATGGCGTGATCTTCTTAATTTTATCCAATTAAATCACTTACAAATATTTAAACAAATAACATGGTTGGATAGCCGAGATTCTTTTGAATAGAACAGCACCTAATTTGTAATCATTTTATTACGTATGTGCTCATTAATAAAATGTTAAAACTGACAGTTATTTGATCTGTTAATACTTATTTTGATTTAAGCCAGAAACAATAGACTAAAAATGGTGATAAAATGGCAAACTAGAAAATCTACATAGCATAAAAAACTGCACAAGGTACAGTACTTTAGAGACGACTTTGTACAGATCAGCATAGCATGCATACTAAATGTCTTAAATACTTTAAAAAATTATCAACAGTTGCAAAATGAAGCACATTCTATGCTTCCATTGAATCCCAATGTATCCCGTGGGATACAGGCTATAATTAGCACGCGGGCACAGGTAGAAAAAAAATTATTATGTGTAAACAAGACGGACATACTGAACAAAAGTACCAAGCCAAAAATTTTTTTCTTATTAGAAAAATAATTTGGGACTGAAAGGGTTAAACAAATGAGGATTATATAAATATATAATTTCGAGTATAATAATTACATTAGTGCAGTACAAAGTCGGTAGCATGACGTTCTGCAAAAAATAATGTTCTTTGTTGATGTATCCGCAATACTATTCCTGCTTACTTCTGACAGTTTGATATTGTAAAGTGAATAGAAAATAGCCTTTGCAAGCTTAACACTTTTGTGAATTACTTTACTTGCTTGCTCTCGCAAAGTAATCACGCAGTAGCTTGCAAGGGTGTTCAAAAGTTGCTGCGAGTTACCTCGAGTTGTTGCAAGTTACTCCTAAACATTGTACTGTAGTTAGACAGAAAACTCGTGTAAGAAAACTTTAGTGTGAACACGCCCTTAGTGTAAACATGCCCTTAGTGTGAAGTACAAAACACAAACAATGTTGTTGTTGTTTGTCCTTCATAGTCGAGGAGGACTATGACTTCATTCTAATATCATAGGATGGGTACGGAGGTGGCTTATAAGCCCGATTCTTGCTGAGAACCTCCTCCTGCAATGAGGACATGAGAATGGTGTACCTTGATAGGCATTGCGTTCTCTGTCTTTTCGAAGCTCTGTCTTCTCTGCCTTCGAAAAGACAGAGAACGCAATGCCTATCAAGGTACACCATTTGATGAGGGACCACCAACGAGATCTCTCCTGTGGCACATCTTCCCAGGAGTCGACATTGATGTTGCATTCTTTCAGGCTGGCTTTGAGGGTGTCTTTGTATCTTTTCCATTGCCCTCCCACTGACCGTTTCCCTTCTTGCAGCTCGCAGTACATGAATCTCCATGGCAGTCTGTGATCTTCCATACGTCGAACGTGGCCAGCCCATTTCAGTTGTGCTGCCTTAAGCATTGCATGGACACTGATGGATTGTGCTCTCTCGAGGACTTCAGTGTCTGGTATAAAGTCCTGCCAGCTGATCTTGAGGAGTCGTCTTAGACAACGCAGGTGGAAGGAGTTTAGTTGTCTGGCATGGCGACTATAGACTGTCCACGAATAATAGATTCATGAATCACAATGTCAGAGTCAGAGCATATTTGGATTTCTAGAGACTGAACAGTAGGGGTGAGCATCGAACGCTCGAATTCGATTCAAACGAGTTTTTTTTAGTTCGAACTCGATTCGAATCCAAAACTATAGATTCGAATAATTCAGCACTTCAATCACATATGTTCCTGATCACTAAAACGATTGAAACAACATGCAATTAGCGTAATTTAGCAGTGATTTCTGTGCACAATTTTAAACAAATTACTAGTCGTTTTATTGCAGAACAAAATCTAGTGATACACATGATCTTTGTAAGACTAATTTTTACTGGTGGTTCGAAAACTTGTTCGAAAATTCGAAACATTGAAGTTCAGTTCGATTCGAATTCGAAAGTCACAAATTCAACATGGGACACACCACAGAGAGGCATCCCGCAAGGTACGATATTAGGTCCTTTACTCTTTTGTTTATACGTTAATAAAATTCATTTAGTTTTACATAATTCAGACTTAACACAATATGCCGATGATACAACACTCTATACAGCAGACGCAGACTTTCTAACATCAAAAAATAATCTAGAAAAAGACATAACGAATATAAATGCAGCATTTAACTATTTTGGTTTAAAAATGAATGATGATAAGACAGAATTTATGGTAATATCACCCAAATCAAATGACATTACTTCTTCTAATGCAACACTAAAAGTAGGTGACTGTTCCATGGAACAAGCAAAAACTGTAAAATTTTTAGGCATTACTGTCGACAATAAACTCACTTGGGATGAACAGTTTCATCAAATACACAACAAGATGGCATTAAGCACGACATTCTGACGCCAAACCAGAGGCCATCTAACCAAGAAAACAAAAATTCTCATCTACAAAAGTCTAATATTACCACATTATCTATATGGTTGCACTTTACTTCAAAACATTAAATATGAAAACTTTAGAAAACTAAATACAAAGACAAAACTGCTAAACAACATGCTGCTTCTGCAACAAGCTTAAGAACGTCCACAAAAATACCAAAATTAGAAGCTTATCGAGATTACAAAACACTGATATTTCTTTATAAATATATAAATAAACTGAGCATTCCATTTATAAACAATCCCTTAGCATTTATTCCTGATACCACTTTAAACACTAGAACATACAATTTAAAGCAAATTACAGTAAACAATAAATTTGGAAATAACTCCATATCAAAACAGGCCATAAATTTATGGAACTTACTACCCAGTGAAATAAAACAAATAGAATCTCTCCACCACTTTAAAAAGAAATTAAAAGAATATCAATATAACAGGTTTCAACTTCCACATTGTGCATCTGATACTAATTACACAGACTCCACTTTGATCTACCCCCGCCCCTGACTCCATATAACGATTAAAAATGAAATTTTTTTAAAAAAAATTATGTAATGTAATACGTGTTATGTTAGTTTTGTAATGTTAAATGTATAAATAGTGTAAATGTAATAAGTGAAATTTATGTAATGTAAAGCATGTTTCTGTTAATTGTGTCTTGTCAAATGTATATATAGTGTAAAATATGACATGTAAAATTTAATGTACTTTCGTAAAATTATTTTGGAAAAATATTTTAATATGGTGTTTGTAAATATGTTCATTTATTGTATATAGTTTTGCACTTTAGTTTTTTTAGTATGCACTGGACGCATTTGTCTTGAACAGTGTGGTTATTTTGACATTACGCTGAGGCTTACTCAATTTTATTATAATGAGTGAACCATTTTTATGACAAATAAAGAATTAATATATATATAATAAATATGTTTGACCATGCGTAAAACAAAGCACGCTGTCTATCTGTATCACGATCAACCATATTTTCATAATCAAAGATATTGCCAAGATATTTCTCTTCTTCCACATTTTTAAAAGTAAATTATTTAAATAAACATCACCCGTTTCAAACATCAAACATCACCTCATACAAGCTGGTTTTATGGATAAAATTCTAGTTTTACTCGTGTTCGCAGTAACTTTATGTATAATTACAAAATCATTATAAACATTGATAAGCTAAATTATTAGGAATAATAATTATAAATTGATTTCCAATTTATTAATTATAATAAATAAATTATTATTATTAGTTAAATAAGGTAAAAGACGTTCGCAATTAAAAAAGAATATTCAAGAAATAATTCTCTCAGCATAAAGTCAAAGAAATTCTATAATTATAGCCTTTACTGCTGTTATTAATACATCCAACTGTTCATTTTCGTACCTACAAAGTGTTTGTCTTTAACCATTCTTTTAAAAGTACACAAACTTGTGACATTCTGAGATGATTACGTTCTGTTGACGCATGCGCAATACCACAAAATCAAGCCGGTCACATACTTCTTACCAACTTAACTACACTTACATTTCCGTGAAATGTCTACCGAGTAAATGACTTTTATACTCGTGAAACTATGTCTATGTCTACTATGTACTATGTCTTTTCGGTACTTGTAGTATTTCAACTTGCTACTTTATAGTGTAAAATGTGCTGTTTAAAAAACTCTTACAAAAAAGTCATTTTAACCAAGGCGATTTTTGTTCTGCTTTCATTTTGTTTCGCCATTTTGGTATGTTACAGTTTCATTATCTCGCACGTAACTCAAAAGACTAAACCAGGCGTAGTTTTTCGGCGTACTGTTTGCGATAGTCCGGATTCCCATATCTGTGCAAAAGAAGAGCCTAAATTAAGAAGAATCAACAGTACCGGAACAACCAAGCTTATCTTACTCTGGAATAAATTACACGGTAATAAAGATTTTAGATGGGGATTTGGAAGGAAACCATTTGTTGAGAACTGTTCACTCGATTCTTCTTACTGTGAAACTACAAACAATCGCTCTCTATTGACCAAAAGCAGTGCTGTTGTTATTCATCCCCGTGATGATTACATTAAACCCAGTCTAGTAGAAAGACTAGAAGGACAGAAATGGGTTTTGTATTCAGCAGAGTCACCATGTTATACCAAAGCAAATTTAAGCGAATTGGATGGCTTCATACATTGGACAATGACGTACAGATTAGACTCTGATATAGTGTTAAAGTATGGAGATATAATCAAACGTGATCCCGGAGAGAAATATAAGTTCGGTCAACACAGAAGACACAGAAAGTCTAGACTTGTTGCTTGGTTTGTAAGTCACTGTGATACAGCAAGTTTAAGAGAACATTACGTGTATCATTTGAAGAAGTTCATTGCTGTCGACATATATGGAAGATGTCGAAATGGAAGCTCTACAAAGGATTTCAAACACACCTATGCGTTTCTGGAAAAGAATTACAAGTTCTATTTAGCTTTTGAGAACTCCGTGTGTAAAGATTACATTACAGAAAAGGTTTACGCCACGCTGCAGTATGACGTGGTACCAATAGTTTTAGGTGGTGCAAACTACACCCATTTCCTTCCTCCTAATTCCTACATCAATGTGGACGCCTTTGCCACACCAGAAATGTTGGCAAAATTCTTACAAAGTATGACAGAGGAGGAATATAGTAAATACTTTTTGTGGAAAATACATCACAAAGCGACTTTGATGTTTCCAACTTACAGTAATTATTACAGGATACATTTAAAACACAGACAAGACTTTTGGTGTGAGTTATGTAAAAAACTTCACAAACAAAATTCAGGGCTTGAGAGGAATGAAGCTGAAAGAAATTACTTTGGTGCCTACAAAGCCTTGAGTGCATGGTATAATGATCAATGTTTTAACAAGAAATATGCCAGTTTAGTCTCACTAAACAGCCCGTTTTCTAACTGAGGTTAATGTCACATTAGCAATTACTAACCGAACACTATAAGTTATTCCGAGATTGGTTGATCTCTGACCCCATTAGTGGGCAAAAAAACGAAAATGGGGGTCGGGAACAAAACTGCATCGAGTTCCTATGAATAGTACCGTGCAGCATATCAGATGAAAGGCCTCGGCGAGACGAATCGAATAGGATGGGTTACAATGAGAATGGTTAATCTGCGACCCCACTAGCGGGCAAAATAGGGGTTGAAAAGACAGGAGTCTTCCTGTGTCAACCGAAACTGGCTTGTAATACAACAAATGAAAGGTCTCAATGAGACAAACTGAATGGTATAAGTTATGTGAAGATTTATTGACCTCTGACACGTGAGTGGCGGGCTGAACAGTTAAATGCTGAGGTTTCAATGTAAAATGCACTTTCTATGTACTCAACATTTTATAAGCTGCATACAAGCAAGCTCTTCGGGGTTAAATATCACAATGGCTGTTTCATTCTACAAAATCAGTAGCGTCGTATGTTAAACAAATTCAACAATTTAAGGTCGATATGTAATTTAAAAAATAGTCCTATCAAGAATTACAAGTTTTCTTCTTAAAATAAAACATTTTGCTTTGCATGTACAAGGTTTTTTCTTGACTGGGCATTTGGTCAGGCATAGTTTTGTGATCTAGAGTATTATTCATTCACCATTATTTACACAATGTGCGTTTTTTCACTTTTAGTTCAGTTCAAAGTTGAAAATACCATTTAAAAACTGCTTTTGCACTCTCTGCAGCTGTTTTAGTGTGACTGGATACGGTTACTACATTCAAGCAACGTGAATTCGGTAAAAGAAAATAAGCACTTTCAAAAAAGGCTGTTGTCTCTTTAATTTTAAGACTCAATTTTATAACTTTTGTTGCAAAATCTTGAGTTTCTGACCACGTCTGGAACATTGTCAACTAATTTTCGTTGTTAGAATACAGATATTAACTCCAGTCTTGCCTTTCTTTTAACCCTTTCATACCCGTTGTATCCCGTGGGATACGAGAATATTTTCTGCCTTTAAAAATAATAAAATTTTAAAACTGACAGTTATTTGATCTGTTAATAGTTATTTTTATTTAAGCCAATAACAATAGACTAAAAATAGTGATAAAATGGCAAACTAGAAAATCTACATAGCATAAAAAACTGCGCAAGGTACAGTACTTTAGAGACGACTTTGTACAGATCAGCATAGCGTGCATACTAAATGTCTTAAATACTTTAAAAAATTATCAGCAGTTGCAAAATGAAGCACATTTTTCGCTTTTGTTGTGTTTTTAAAAAAGTCGGACTTTGTTTTTTTGCACATGACAAAGAATGTTGTGTATCCCACAGGATACATTGGAAACAAAAGTACCAAGCCAAAAAAAAATTCTTATTAAAAAAATAATTTGGGACTGAAAGGGTTAAACAACTTTGCATTTCACTGTATCGTAATCATGCCGACAAGTTTTCCATCAGCAATTTAGGTCACGGGTGCTTTAGCGTCAGTTAACTTAATTAAGTGGCGAAAACTCGAGTTCGTTCACCCTCCAAGTTGGAAGTGACCAGTTCACAGAGGTAATAGCCTTTTTAAAACGCATTAGTAGATCGTTAGTCCCCAAGTAGATGACAGATACTGGATCATGTTTAGGCTAATGACCGACGGAAATCTATGGAGGTTCTGATTTGTTTGCTAAATGCTGTTGCTGTCGTCGTCATTGTTGTGTTCGTGGTGGCGGTTGTGTTGACAATAATCATCACGCTTGACTGGATTATAAAAAAACAGATGGACATTCACTGTACTTGTAGTGTTTGTCTAATGAAATTACTGAAACATCATTGATACTAATGTGTTGAGCAAAAATATGCAGCTAAAAGCAAGTGCGAAGCCTTACATACTTTTACTTACATTTGGTGTACATTGAAATATTAATATCCTGATCACTAAAACGATTGAAACAACACGCAATTAGCGTAATTTAGCAGTGATTTCTGTGCACAATTTTAAACAAATTACTAGTCGTTTTATTGCAGAACAAAATCTATACACACAATCTTTGTAAGACTAATTTTTACTGGTGGTTCGAAAATTGTTCAATCTCAATTCGAATTCGGTTCGAATTCGAAACACTTAAGTTCGGTTCGATTCGAATTCGCTTTCTGGTAGAGAATGCTCACCCCTACTGAACAGAGGCTTTAAAATAACTTTAAAGGAAAACAGGACGATTTTTTGCTCCCAGGTTTTCAAGTACTGTATACAGAAGTTATTAAAAATGGCAAAAACTGCTGATTATTTTAGATAATTTTTATCATAGTTTATTTATTACAATTTCAACAACAATCTATATAATTCTAATAAGAAAATCACAAAGAATGAAAAAGAAAAAACGATAAGTGATCCAGACATATAATTATAAGATGTACAACAAGTATACAAATAAATTATTATACAAAACTTAATGATTCAAATAACAACTCTTACACAAATTATCAACAATGTTTGGATTAATATTTACATTTTACAAATATTGGATGTGGTTTTTGAAATGACATTTCTTTTAGATAACATCGCCAAATTATTTAGTCTCTCTTATGAAATTGCTGACCGTAGTTTTAATCTGTGTTGAGGGTTTTTCGTTGAATTTTTATTCAACAAAAATTATTATTATTTGTTGAATTTTCGTTCAAGAAATTGGTAAAATTAAAATCCAATGATGCTCTAACTCAGGGGTGTGCAAATTGCAGCCCGAGGGCCACTTGCGGCCCACGAAGACATTTGTCAATCTAATGAAAGTGCGGCCCGGGCGATTAATTGAGTGTATCCAGCTGAAGTCCGTGCCACGATCCCAAAGATAGTGTGGGTAGTTTTTTCTACTAGATCGGATGCCATTAATCCTTACAAGACGGTTGTAGCTTAATGTCACTGTACTACACAGACTGTGTGATACACATTACTAATATGCATTGTAATGAAATTACCACTATCTGTCCTGAAAGTAGAAATATATGGTTTGTAATATAAATTTTAATAACTTCTAAAATAGTTTCTTGAGTTTAGTAGTAATGATGTACGCAGGTCGGATGCAAAAAAAATCGTTATTAGGCCCTACTGTACTTGGCTCCTTGATAAAACTGCCTGTGGCCCGCAGGAATTGCGGGAAAGTTTAATGTAGCCCGGCTAGTCAGATAATTTGCACACCCCTGCTCTAAGTAATGCATACAGAGCTCGCCAATTGTCTTATTTTTAAAAAAAACTATAATGTTAATAATAAACTGAAATTGCAAAATAAATAAATAAACAATTAACAACCTCCATTTGCGTGCGGGCCCCTTCTTGGCACATTGCCAAATTTGAACAAATCTGTGTAATTAGCTTAGAAGCGGCCCCTGTATTTCGGCTGAATAAATTAACAACGGGACACATTTAAACTACAAACTTTACACTGATTACAATTGTAAGACTGGTGTACAATTGCAATGGCTCACTCTTTTGCAAAGGGAGTATGATGCTAAAATAACAACATGCACATGTAGAAAAAATGCTGCAATACATCAAGTGAAATTATAATTATCATTAATATTATTATTATTATCTATATATTAATATTCTTGGTATATATATATATATATATATATATATATAAGATTCGAGGCTACAGCTTCGACGACGGCACCATTTGCGGCGATCTATACATCAAACGAAAGGTCTCGATCTAGTGTCGTGCCATTGGGGGTTTATTTTTCAAATCGGGCCCACCGGGATGAACGGGGGGCAAAAAACCTCCAAAAATGACCATTTTTCGGCCGTTTTTTGCAAAAGTTATACGCCTGAGATCTGAAGAACGGGAACGGGATGGCGGTGCTGGCTATTATTATTATTACTACAAGTTATATTATTATTGCACTCGTATCTCGGTTTGCTGGACAAAAGCGGGGAGTGCCAGTCCGAATTTGTCGATTGACTGTCTTTATTGATACTAAACTAATTTTTTCAAGTTTAAAATTGCAATTTCAAGTTTTACCGTCGTGCTCACTCACGAGCTTTGTAACACGTGCACTACATCACAAACGAACAATTCGGAATGAGAGGTACAGCACCTGTTTCTTGTGCAACGCGATTTCGAGATGCGCTAGTGCCCGTCTAACCAACGAATAGTCAAATGTATGTAACAGCAAAAAACTAGCCGTGCAAATGCTAAATTGTATTTCTCTGGTAATATTTCTTCGCGTAAGTCATTCTTCCATTCTTGATACGCGTATGTTTCTTAAAATCAACTGCAAAAACTACCTGCATAAATCATACTGGTATGCTTTTATGTTTAGATACATGCTTCTTAAAGTTAGATGGATCTGCGAATGCTGCTGCGCAAAAGTCACACTTGTAAGGCCGTTCACCTGTATGCTTTCTCTCATGTTTCTTCAAATTTGATTTTTCGCGAAAGGTTTGTCCGCACGTGTCACAGTTAAATGGCTTGTACTGGCCCGTGTGAATTTGGGTGTGCCTGGTTAAAACGTACTTGTGAGCAAAAGCTGCACCACACTCACTACACAGATACGGCCTCTCTTGAGTGTGGGTGACCATGTGTTTCTTTAAGTTTCCAGAACTAACGAAAGCAGAGGGACATAAGTTGCACCGATATTTCCGCTCGAGGTCCTTCGGTTTCTCGCCCGTATGCAGTTTCAAATGGCTGCGCAACCTTGACGAATGAGCGAAAGCTTTACTGCATGTTTCACATTTGTATGGCTTCAGTCCGGTGTGAACAATGACGTGGCTTTTCAAGTGATGTTTGGAGTCAAAAGCTTTATCGCAGTCGGCACACTTGAATGGTTTTGGCCTGTCTTCCATGTGGATTTTTAGATGTCTGTTCAACGAGCCGCGATCGACAAAAGATGCTTCGCACTCATTACACTTAAATGGCTTATCAAGAATGTGCATTCTACGAACATGTAGTTTCAGAGTAATCAAGTGCTTAAACGTCATCTCACATTCGTTGCACTTAAAAGGTCTGATATCTGAATGAGTTAGCATATGAGTTCTCAGCGAATACACGTCACCAAATGTGGCACCACACTCACTGCACAGAAAATACTCGTTATCCGAATGCCACTTCTTCCAGTGACCTTTCATTCCATTTCTACTTGAAAATGCCTTTCCACAATCACTACACAAGAATGTTTTCTCACCCGTGTGAGGTTCGACATGCCACTTCATCTTGCCTTCTGAGTGCCACTTTTTCAAATGCCACTTCAATCCAGTTTTGCTGAAAAACGCTTTGCCACAATCACTGCACAAATACGGTCGTTCCTCGCTGTGAGTTCTTCTGTGCGCCTTCAATTCACTTGGCCATCTAAAAGTTAACGGGCAAAGGTCACACTTGTGTGGCTTAGCATTTGCAAATTTTACGAAGATTCTACCAGGCGGCCTCGATTTTCTTCGCTTCCTTGATTCGGATGAAGTCGTCACGTCGAATTCGACACTGTTGTCCTTAACGATGATTCGTGAATCATACGCATCAGTACCATCTTGCAAGGAATAATCTTTCTCTGTCACTTGTGCAAAAATATCACCATGCTCTGTTTTCCGCACTAAATAATCATCACTGTTTGTATTTGTACCTTTATCAGTTAAAACATCTCCAGGAAAAGTGTCGTGTTCCTTCTTGACTTTGAGTAATTTGTCAAATGCTTGAGGCTTATCAATGTCAACTAGTTCGTCTCTATTTATGATCTGAGAGTCATTTTGTGATGCATGCAGTTTATCCAAACCTCTTATTAAATAATTAGTTTCAACAGTTGCTGCAGTATCTCCATTAACTGTCTGATAATCAATAATGGTTGATTCATTCGACTGATCACTTGGTATAATCATAGTGTCATCTACGCAAGTATGGACTATATCACACACGTACGAAAGCAAACTGGCTATTTCGTCATTACCGTCATCCAGTGTGGGTGAACTGCATCCACTCTGCACACCGTCCATGAGGTTAAAATGAGCCATGGTAATAAATAGAGTTGATAAGAATCAATTGGCTAATATCGTTTGTTTTTGATAGTATGGTCTCTGTTGACAGTACTGGCTTACAAGTATTAACCTGAAACAGAAATATAAACTATATTAAGGCCAGTGTGAACCTAACTTAATAAATTTTAATTTTGTAGCCAAGGTGGCTCCATCTAGCTAGAAAGTTTAAAGTGTGGGCATTGACCTAGTTACGTTTTCATTTACGCTGTTCTGTTGTATGAGTGAACATGTCTGTAACAAGCTAGCGAAATTTTTCATTAGATATATGCCGCAAAGATGTAAGTTTATTTCTATTAATTTTTATTTTTATTTATTCATTGATTCATTATTCATTAACAATCTAACTAAATTAGCCAATGTCAGTCACCTTTGCCTTTCTATTTTTTGTTTTAAATGTTGCAGAAATAAAGGATCAGTGGTTTATATGAAAATACAACTGAGACTTTTGAAGTTGTCATAAATGCCTCTCAGAGACACTAACAAACTACATCTGTCTTATTGACTAAAATATGTCAATAACAAGGTCAGTAATGATTACAAAATTGTATTAATCAGTATGCTTTGAAGGAAAATTGGACGATTGATTAGACTCAATCTCATTTTAATTTCTTTCCAAAATATACATATTCTTGATTATAAAAGTTGTTTATATAATTGAATAATTCGCTTGGAAAGCCGGAACACAGCTATTGCTTACATCACAAACTAACCACAATTTGTACAATGGCAGGCATCTTCCCCGCACATCTAGCACGTTTGTGTAAGAAAAGACATAAGACGCAGATGTGATGTCACAAAAAAGGGCCAATAACATCGTAAATGAACACTGCAGTTGATATGATCATCTTTATCATGGTACCGCGCCTATTTGTCAGCCAAGCAAATATGAGAAAAAGGCATTATTGCCAGTCTTAGTAGATTTGCTGAGCCGTGCATAGCTTAGAAAGTTTAACAAAATTTAACTAACCCAGGTAATTATCATTTAATCTCAGTCATGATTTAAAAAAAGCTGTTGCAGTTTTCAATACTGCTGTCTAATATCACAACTATACATCTCATCAAATTTAACCGAAATTACAAACGTAGAAATCTTTTCATAGTTAAGGACAAGAGAAGGGATACCTGATGTAGGTTTCACGAAATTGCCTTAAAAAATACGTTACTTTATAGAAACATTTTTCATTTTAAATCTCACGCAATGCTGTTCCGACGGCGCCATTATATGACGTCACACATGCACAACGTAAATCAGAGGAAGAAAAGGACATGTTAGATTATGCCCTAGAAATTTTCCATGCAAAGTTATATTAGTTAGCTTTTCGCTTACCTACTTGAAAGACTCATGTAACTAGAAAAGAAAATTATCAATTATTTAAAGTGTTTTCACCAATTGAAAAAATGTCACTGACTCACCTCCAGGGTGCACCACTCAGTAACCAAAAACGTATTTTTAATCTTATTGACAAGATACAGTAATTTTAAATTTTATTTAGTTAGTGACTTGTGCGCTACGAATGCTCTGATTATTTTTTCAAATTTTACAAAATGTTATCTAAACTTGTTTCAAATGATTTATCGTCAAAATGGTTGAGTCTAACGGTCATCGCGGGAGTTTAGATTTACATGTTTTACATGTCTGTCGACTGAATTCCTGTACGTAAAAAGGCAGTATTATGTGGCACAAAATTTCAAGATGAATTTTTAAGCTTGATGTAAGTGCAGAGTTTTCTTGTGCTTTAATTTACCATTATGCAAATCGTGATGTTGAGATTGTCCTAGAAAATATAATCAGAAATAACTAGGGTTGTCATGTTTATTAAATTTGGTAGATGTAATAATGATTCTTCCTAAGTGAAACAATTACGTTTACATGATGTACAGTCAAACCTCGTTAAACCGGACTAATTGGGGGGGTCCAATTTTTAGCTGATTGTCCGATTTATCCGATATGCCTATATATGGGCTATATCATACAGGAATAATCACCTTAATAAGGCCTATATACATTTCACTATATACTATACTGTATATTACTTTAAAATAGTTAACCTGTGACGATAAAGAAATTATTGTACAGTTGGTAGGCCGTGTTGTGTTTAGCGCTGCGGCTAGGACGGAAATCGGTCAGTTTCCTTTACGACGGATGACGTCCGTCTTATCTGATATCCGGGCGAACGGGGTCCGGTTTAACGAGGGTCGACGGTAATTACATGTATGTGTATGGGGTAGGAAGATATAAGTCACTGTGTGGGTCAAAGAAATATATTCAATACGTGTTACAATTAATTAAAATGATTTGGAAATGATAATTACATGCAGTTTATCTACAGTATATGTCTGGAATGTGTTTCAACTTGTTTTGTTTTTCTGTCATTATGTTAAATTTAACATTGATCCATCTCATGATCTGTAGTAACAGC
>JAQGDQ010001079.1:0-10000 GCA_030141605.1 Tubiluchus corallicola | reverse complement strand
GTACATGTATAAATAGTGTAAATGTAATGAGTGAAATTCATGTAATGTAAAGCATGTTTCTGTTAATTGTGTCATGTTAAATGTATATATAGTGTAAAATATGTCATGTAAAATTTAAGGTACTTTTGTAATATTGTTTTGTAAAAATATTTTAATATGGTGTTTGTAAATATGTTCATTTATTGTATATAATTAGGACTTAGTTTTGCACTTTAGTTTTTTTTAGTCTGCACTGGACGCATTTGTCTTGAACAGTGCTGTTATTTTAACATTACGCTGAGGCTTACTCAATTTTATTATAATGAGTGAACCATTTTAATGACAAATAAAGAATTAATATATACCAACCTTATATTATATTATATATATATAATATAAGGTTGAAAGCCTTTTTTCTACAAGTCATGAGTTATTAAATGGTTTAATAAAATAGAACGTCTTGGCCATATTTTAACCTGTGAAATAGATGTAGTAATATGCAAACCAGAATTTATAACAGCAGTTATCACACCACTTTGTTATTTCAAAACTGTTCACAACAATATGATACAACCAAAGCTGATTGTTCCTTGTTTTATGGAAGTAGTTAATTTGAGTTAAATACTGGAGACTGAATACAGAAAGGCCTAACGTCGTTTATTAGATATACCAAGAATAGCATACGAGAAAGAATTATTATCACACAAACGCAATTTCACGTTCACGCCACTAGTTCTTTGCTGTTACACGCATTTTGCCATTCGCTAGTTATAGACAGGCACTAGCGCCTGCATTTTGAAAACACGTTGCACAAAAAAAGGTGCTGTACCGCTCTGTTCAGATGTGTTAGTTTGTGACAAGCTGTACACGTTGAACACCTCATACATGAATACAGCGCCAAATATGAAATTTGAATTTTTATCCTAAAACTTGCCTTAAACCTTGGGAGTGTCAAATTGCGAAACATCAGCACTGCATAGCAGGTATGGCATGGCTTCGTCGGTTCAGTCTGCAGATGGACAGGTGCGTACACGACCCAAGCACCTGTTCCGTAATCATGATCAGCATGAGCAACGCAGGAAAACATCCTGGTTAGTTTTCGCCTTAATTACCTGTTCGAAACCTCACATTTCTTCTCTATTTTCTCATCTACAATGTTGTTTTAAAAGCAGACTTAGCTTTTTTGTTAATCTTACCTACAAATTCGTACACGAGGCGCCATCTGTGGCGGGAATGTAAAGCTTTTGGTTTTGGTCAGTTTTTCAGTTTGTTACCTGCTAGTCACCTGTCTGTTTTACTCACCTGTGCTCTGAACAGTCAGGTTAATCCACTTTATGGGATATGTGGGACATTCATGTACTGATTATGTTACAATAAAGCATTCAGTGGTATTAACCTCTGTTGACAGTGTTTCCGTGACTACAAACATTTTGTCTGCAACAAGGTTTCACTGATCCAGATTTGAACCCTGGACTGTGCAACAATATGTAAGAAGAAAGATGGCAAACAGTAGTGAGATAGAGGTTTCTACACCTACAAACAACAGCAGGTGGTCTATACCTGTCCCCTATCCTAATCATCCTTACCGCTCTCACAAATTCTGCAAGCTTTTGGACACTCATACTTCATCATATCTGCGTGGTTGTCGCATGCACCCAAGGTGGCCCAGTACGAGCACTGCTGGTTCTTGTTCACACACGGTTCTGTTTCATCTGAAAGCAGCGAAAACAACAGTTAGTATAGTTTCAAGAGTTGATTCATTTCCACACTGCAGAATGCAATAATCACTAAAATACAGATAATTATTCATCGAAGTAAATTATTATAATTATTATTATTATTATTATTACTAATACTATTATTATTATTACTATTACTATTACTATTACTATTACTTTTATTATTATTATTATTATTATTATTATCATTATTATAAATGTTTATTATCTAAATCAACGCTGTATAAAACGTGCAAATTAAAACTCCCGCGATGACTGCTAGACGCAGCCACTTTGATGGTAGGTCGTTCGAAACAAGTTTAGATGAAATTGAGTAAAGTTTGAAAAAATAATCAGAGCAGTCGTAGCATAAATGTCACTAACTAAGTGAAATTTTAAATTACAGTATCTTGTCAATAAGAAAAAAATGTTTTTGGTTGGTGAGTGGTGCACCCTGAAGGGTAAGTCAATGACATTTTACCAATTGGCACAAACATTTTAAATTATTATTTCTAGTTACATAACATCTTTCCAGCAGGTAAGCGAAATGCTAAGTAACATAGATTTGCATGGAAAGTTTCATGGGACATAATTTAACATTGCATTTTCTTCCCCTGATTTACGCTTGCATAGGTGACGTCATGTAATGGCGCAGTCGGAACAGCATAGCGGGAGATTTTAAATGAAGACAAACGAAAATTCCTTTTAATGCAAGTACGACATGTGCATAAAATTGCTGCAAAGTAATATAATTTTTAACTGACACCGACTTCAGGTACCCCTTTTGTTGTCCTTTAAGTTCTTAACTTGTACAAAACGTAATCATCTGTCTTAGGTCAAGAACGTGATGTCATAGTGATGTCACAGTGACCTCATGCTTGAGCTCATGAGACCAAAATCATGAACTCGTATTGAGCTACGTTTGTTAACCGTCTTGTTAGATCATACTGACATCATGCTGAGCTCAAGTCATGAGCTCACGGTGACCTCATGGTTATGACCTCACGCTGATGTCATGTCACCATGTATGTATGTATGTACTCTTAGTCATACATACTCACTGCGAATCATCTGTACTTACTGCTTTCACAAATTTTACAGGCTCTTCTACACTGATACTTCATGTAATCCGGGTTTTTCTCGCAAGCACCCAACTCAGCCCAGAATTTGCAGTTATCGTTGCTGTCCTTGCACACATCTGGTCCCTCTGCAACCAACAAAAACAATAACAATAACAGCAACAAAAGTTACAATCAAGTTTCAAGTAATACCAAAACAGCAACACTGAATATACAAGTCAAGTTTTGTGGCATTAGGTATTACTGTTTGACATGCAGAACATGTAAACAAAGCATCGCTGTAATAGCATCTCTATGTAAACTGGTACGAAATACAGTCTTCCCTTATTTATCAGGGTTTCCGTTCCAGGCCCACCCGCGAATAGTGAATTTCCGTGAAGTAGGGACGCTATACTTATTTTAGTAGTTATACATTATTTTAAGTCTTTATAAACCCTCCCCACACTCTTATACATAACCCTTTCCCATTCCCTTAATAAATTTTCCGATACTGTACATGTACCTTTTAAAAAACTTTACTTAAATGTTCATAAAAATGTTTTAAACTCTTAAACCTAGATACGTAACTTTAAAATTCGACATGGGCACTCACCATTGAAGATACGTCCTACAGCTAGAATGATGATGATGAATTCATCAAGTCTATACATTATTGTACAATTCGTACTACGCAGGCGCAAAAATACTTTAGACGGACTACTGCAAAAACCCGCGAAACAGCGAAAACATCGCGATAAATATTTTACATTAATATTTTTGAAAACCCGCGAAACAGCGAGTCCGCGATGAACGAACCGCGAAGTAACGAGGCAACACTGTACTTTAAAATAACATTTTCATCCTCTTCAAACATACGACGGTGATAGTTGATTGAGCTGCGACATCTAGCGTGAAATTTTGCATTAACCCTTTCAGTCTCAAATTATTTTTTTAATAAGACAAAAATTTTGGCTTGGTACTTTTGTTCCCAATGTATCCTGTGGGATACACAACATTCTTTGTCATATGCAAAAAAAAACAATCTCCGACTTTTTTAAGACATTTACCATGCATGCTATGCTGATCTGTACAAAGTCGTCTCTAAAGTACTGCACCTTGCACAGTTTTTTATGCTATGTAGATTTTCTAGTCTGCTATTTCATCACCATTTTTTAGTCTATTGTTATTGGCTTAAATCAAAATAACTATTAACAGATCAAATAACTGTCAGTTTTACAATTTTATTAATTTTAAAGGCAGAAAATGTTCTCGTATCCCACGGGATACAACGGGTATGAAAGGGTTAATCACAAAAAAAGTTAAAAATGACACATAAAGCAGCAAAACAAGATGCTAACTAATGTGCTTTATAGGCATGTAATATAGGTTTTACACGTCAAATGTAGACACAGGAAAGTTCAAATGTGACTCAGGTAAGTCAAATGTAGACACAGGAATTTCGAATGTGTTTTGGTAATGCAAATGTGACTTAGGTAAGTCAAATGTAGACATAGGACATTTGACTTGACATGTGTCTACATTTGACTTACCAAAAACGCTTAAGATTTGTTGAAAACCATTGTTAACACATTTGAATTACCTAAATCTACATTTGAGTTAACGCAGGTCTACATTTGACATGTAAAACCTATAGCAGCAATTTAAAGAGGCGGGTAACCAATAATTAGATGAATAGTAATGAAAAAAGCAAAGCATTAATTTAGCATGTTGTGACAGTAATGTACCATTTGTAGATGTTCATGAACAGAATGTTTTATATTGGATTCATGTTTACAATTTCAGTTTCTGTACCTGGTTACTGACAGACAAAAAAAGAATAGGAAACAGAAAATAATCTAATCATCGGCACTTACCGCTGACACAAACATTGCACGCTTTTTTACACTGATACAGCATGAAATCAGGTTTTGTCTTGCATTCACCCTCTGAAGCCCAGTATTCGCAGTACACATTGTTGTTCTTACACACATCCGTTTTGTCTGTAACAACGAATGAAAACAATGACGAATATGGCAGTAAGATCTAGCAAGTACCGAAAAAGCAGCAATGATTATGTACTACAATCAATGTCCGCCATATTCCAACAAAATATTGCAGCGTTTTATACGAAAAATAAATAAAAAGGCCATTTTACAAATTTGCATTAAATTCTGTAGTTCTAGACTTTACTAAACACGAGGATTAAGTAAATCTAATTTGGTAATTTTAGTAATTTATACTATGTAACACGTTCTATCGAATTATAAGATTGTCATTAATTAAACTAAAATGTTCAAAGTGATCAGTTCAATCAAATTAATACAAAATGATGTATTTACTTACATCGAATGTCTCCATAAAGCAAATCTAGTGTTTACCAACATGTCTGACAAATTATGTCACTATCATACTGTGAAAAACTACTTTTAAAGAAGCCTGTTAACATCTACCAACTCACTCACTTGTCCAGGTAGAAACAAATCTGCACAGGTGAGTGATCGTGGTCACGTGACCAACGAGATACTTAGCGAAATTCCCTACAGATTATATAAGTCAATGTTCACAGCATTTTTTCTAATAGGTAATACTACGAAAATATTAAAAACAAAGTGTCACCTCTCTAGCATGCAGGAATGTTACCGAAACGGAATTCACAAAACGAAACAAGTTTTTGAAACGTAGAAAACCCGAGAGCGAATCGAAACAGAACCGAAACATTTTTGCAAAAACGGTTTTATAAAAATTGAAAAAATTCTAACAAGTAATTTTTTTCTTTTTTGTTTGTTTGCTTTTATTTGCTTTGAAAAAAATTCTAATACAAAAATGAAGAGGAAGTTTTTTCCAAAGAACCTCAAGTTTGATGGAGTGGTTTACCTTAGAAAATGTGTTATAATGTTTTTGGATTTAAGTATCCTTAATGATTAATGTTTAAAGATGATATTAAAATGACATTTTGTTGCCTATATTTCATAAATTATAAAATTAAAAACGATTTTGCTGAAATAAATTCAAACGTGGTTTGATATTTTGATTGATTGGGCCTGGAGATCCCAGAACTTCGCAGCGGTCAGCACTGAAGATATGCCACATTGCTGTGAAAGACGGTTATGTAAACGAAATTTTTGTTTTATATGGATTATTTTGGCAAGATTTTTCCACAGTTTTTGACGTCCAGGGGAAAAGAAAAGGCAAATTGGATAAATACTAGTAAAACTAGTGAAAAATGCGACCGAAACTTAATAAATTTCGCCGAACCCAAACTTGAGCGTAAATGCAATTAATTATCAGCAAACTGAAGCTAAAATTTCGGTAACATCTCCTATTTGAATAATTTTGATTATTTAACACATTACACATTACATATTACAAGTGAACATTAAGCCTACAAATAACTGCATTAAGAGAGTGATCCATATGTGGAAGTTGTAATTGTACATTTTTAAGGTGCTGCCATCTATGAACTTTACTCTACCAGCTACTTACCCCCAGTATAATTGTACAGTCCAGTGAATGATCTCTCCCTAATCTAAAGTAATGGTTTTGTGAAGCCTGTACAAGTGTGCATAATCACCTATACCTATATATATTGACTGGTTTTACTTTCTAGTCACTGTCTAACTCTCAGTGTTCAGTGCAGCAGCCATTTTATTCATGTGTATGTAGTCTAATAAACACTTTTCTGTGCAAATATGTAGTATAGTTGTTTATTCTTGTTCTACAAGTGAGCGATCTACAACTTTAAACATGACTTTCACACCATATGAGAGCAATATGGCTTCAATTGTGCCAACATTCCCCCCTGTGACATTGCTTAGCCTCCGCTCAGTCTGGGCCTCCCTGTTGTAATCAGCTGTAACATTACCACTTAGTAAAGGACAAAAGGGGCACCTGAAGTATGTTTCAGAAAAATCGCCTTAAAAAATTACACGACTTTACAGCAATTTTATGCACGTTATCGTATTCGCGTTGAACGGAATTTTTGTTTGTCTTCATTGTAAATCTCTCGCAATAATGTTCGGATGGCGCCATTACATGACGTCACTACGCCACGCAAATCAGGGGAAGAAAAGGCAATGTTAAATTATGACCCGAAAAACTTTCCGTGCAAATCTATATTATTTTAATATGGTATTTGTAAATATGTTCATTTATTGTATATAATTAGGCCTTAGTTTTGCACTTTAGTTTTTTTAATATGCACTGGACACATTTATCTTGAACAGTGTTGTTATTTTAACATTATGCTGAGGCTTATTCAATTTTATTATAATGAGTGAACCATTTTAATGACAAATAAACAATTAATATATATATATATATTAATTGTTTATTTGTCATCAAAATGGTATATATACATATATATATACTTAGCATTTCACTTACCAGCTTCAGAGACGTATGTAACTAGACTAATAATTTAAAATGTATTTGCCAGTTGATAAAATGTCGTTGACTTACCCACCAGGGTGAGCCACACACTAGCCAAAAATGTATATTTCGTCTTATTGACAAGATACAGAAATTTTAAATTTTGCTTAATTAGCAACATGTATGCTACGAATGCTCTGATTATTTTTTCAAACTTTACTCAATGTTATCAAAACTTGTTTCAAACGACCTACCATTAAAATGGCTGCGCCTAACGGTCATCGCGGGAGTTTAAATTTACACGTTTCATACAGCGTTATGGCCGATCCAAGCCGTTCATACGAAAATGTAGTACGTAAGTGGTATGAAACTTCGAGACGAAATTTTTAAGCCTTAAGTAAGTGGAGGGATTTCTTGTGCTTTAAGCTGACGAATCTATTGCTGTGAAACTTTGTTGCTGTTTTAAATAAAATAGTTTATTTTGACTAAATCTTTAGGCAGGTTTGGCGTTTCCTTTTTTCTGACGTTACATCCGTACTTACTGGTCACGCAGATTTTGCAGGTTTTACGACAGTTGTCCAACATGTAGCCTGGATTCTTCTCACATTCACCAGCATCAGCATAGTATTCACAGTAAACGGGGTTATCTAGTTTATCCATACACTCTGCTCAAAAAAAATTTAAAAAACATTGTAAGTCAGAAAACAAGAGACCTGTACGACTAGATACTTATTATATTGAACATAATCGATAATATTGAGTCAAAATAGAAAAAATAGGATGTGCTGAAGTTACACAATACCTGTAGTACGCGCAGGGCCTATTTCAAGGGGAGGGGGGAAGTGGGGCTACTTCCCCAGGGCCTCACCCTCCAGGGGGGCCTCGCGCCAAGGTAACATTTTTTTGCTTTATGCGAACATACTGCCTCCTCTCTCTCTGTCTCTGTCTCTCTCTCTCTCTCTCTCTCTCTCTCTCTCTCTCTCTCTCCCCCCTCTCTCTCTCTCTCTCTCTCTCTCTCTCTCTCTCTCTCTCTCTCTCTCTCTCTCTCTCTCTCTCTCTCTCCTCTCTCTCTCTCTTTCTCCCTTCTCTCTCCTCTCTCTCTCTCTCTCAATAATACTGGGAAAACGTTTCTGATTAATGGCGATGACATCACAAACTAACATAATTTTCAACAGCAAAAATATTCCAGGAGCGTGTTGCACGTGTTTGCGAAAGTGAAAACAGAAGTACAGTGCTACTGTAAGATATACACAATGTGTTGTACTAAGGTTCCACTGTGTAAGATAAAAAATTCAAATTTCAAATTTACTGCTGTGCTCAAATTGAACGTCTTTAATTCTTCACAAACGAACACATCGGATCTGAAAGGTACAGCACCTGTTTCTTGTGCAATACAATTCAGAAATGCAAGCACTAGTGCCCGTCAAATTAGCAAATGGATGCGAGTAACAGCGACGAACTAGTGGCACGAACGTGAAATAGTTTTTGTGTGGTAATAATTCCTTCACATAAGCCATTTTTGAAAAAAAATAGTCTGCTTTCAATATATTAAAGAGGGATTGTTTTGACCTGCAGTTTAAGATTGGTTCTGGTTCATCATTTAACGCAATAATGAAAGGCTATAAACAGAAGGAGCAGTTTAATGCAACATTTTCCATAAACATTTAAATACTCTGTCTTATAAAGATCTCATTCACAAAATAATCAATATGGAAAAAAACATGTTAAACAGATTTCAATTTTCTTATCAAATGCAGTATGAGTGAAATTATCCGGTGATTCTTGTGCGATGACACAAGTTCAACTCTTTCAATGATGCTGACGATGACAAAGCCAGACTCGTTAGATAGCGACATTAGAGGCAGATTTCAAGGTCACGAAACTCGTCTGACTTCTGATAAAGGTATAAAATAGCAGCGTGTAAGATCGACATCTTGACTAACAAGTTTCATCATCCAGCATTTGAATGAGTATTCACTTATGAAAACTGTTGCTAAGTAACATCATAAGCAGGGCCGGCCTTAGGTAATTGGAGGCCCTAGGCGGTTGCCTAGTTTGCCGATGCTCAAGGCCGGCCCTGATCATAAAATGTCAGGCATCAAACCTGTTTCATCAATGCCATCCCCGCAAACTCTACACGCTTTCCTACATTTTTTCAACATGAAAGATGGATCCTTTGTACAGTTGCCATTAGCAGCCCAGTCTGTGCAATTATCATAGTCATCAGCGCAAGCTGAAACAAAGTATTGCTAAAATACATATTCGTTTACACGTACAAGTGTGATGTGATTTCATACAATTTCTGTGGGGTGTATAGAGTGGCTAAAATTATAGTGGTTGTAAGGACACACGATATGCATGTAAAAACGTAGGCCCATGAACGTGAGCTTCTGGTAGGCAATGCATTAATATTAGAATAGAATAGAATAGAATGGAATGGAATGAAATAGAATAGAATAGAATAGAATAGAATAGAATAGAATAGAATAGAATAGAATAGAATAGAATAGAGAGAAGAGAAGAGAAGAGAAGAGAAGAGAAGAGAAGAGAAGAGAAGAGAAGAGAAGAGAAGAGAAGAGAAGAGAAGAGAAGAGAAGAGAAAAGTGAATAGAATAGAATAGAATAGAATAGAATAAAATAGAATAGAATAGAATAGAATAGAATAGAATAGAATAGAATAGAATAGAATAGAACAGAACAGAATGGAAGAAAATAGAATATAATATAATATAATAGAATAGAATAGAATAGAATAGAATAGAATAGAATAGAATAGAATAGAATAGAATAGAATAGAATAGAATAGAAGAGAAGAGAAGAGAAAAGTGAATAGAATAGAATAGAATAGAATAGAACAGAACAGAACAGAACAGAACA
>JAQGDQ010001779.1:0-25782 GCA_030141605.1 Tubiluchus corallicola | reverse complement strand
TATACATACAACAATCCTGTGTAAACAGAGGATTATCACATTTATAAAGTAAGAACTCTGATGTACAATGTCACAGATAAGTAAGAACTCTGATGTACAATGTCACAGACAAGTAAGAACTCTGATGTACAATGTCACAGATAAGTAAGAACTCTGATGTACAATGTCACAGATAAGTAAGAACTCTGATGTACAATGTCACAGATAAGTAACAACTCTGATGTACAATGTCACAGACAAGTAAGAACTCTGATGTACAATGTCACAGACAAGTAAGAACTCTGATGTACAATGTCACAGATAAGTAAGAACTCTGATGTACAATGTCACAGATAAGTAAGAACTCTGATGTACAATGTCACAGATGCATCTATACAGGTTTGACTTATGAATATTATATTTGATATATTGAAGTATTATTTTGTATTTGGTTAGTAGACAATTTGCCCAAACCAAATTACCCAAATCATGTCATCGGCTCGTCTGAATTTTAAGTGAAAGATGCCTGCCTTCTTAAGCGAATGTCTGTCTACTAAGTGAATGACGTCAACTTCATTAATGCAGCTTAACAAAAATAATAATAATAATAATACAGTAAACTATGTGTAACTTGAATTCTTGCGTATCTTGAACAGATCTCGTGGAAGGAATTCTCCCTTTCGTTTTCCCATTTACCAAACATCGCGTAACTCTAACCGAATTCCCAGTACAGTTAGAATCTGAGTGAAATTATCTCGCCTATCTCGAACAGCCTCCCGAGCAAGAAATCATACGCGATAGTGTTCAGTATGTGCCACATTACTGCTAGTTTCAACAAAAATGCTAAGATTTCTTGCATTGCCTTAGCAGAACGTTGTACACAACATGACTTAACGAACGTGGTTTAATAACTAGACTAGCAAAGGCCCCGCAAAAAAGTTTGCTTGTAAATACACTTCTAATCAATAATACGCGAACATCCTACATAGTCCTCATTTGTAACACAAAGCCAGCAACAGCAGCTTTTACTGAATTAAAGCTATAAGGTTATAAACAGAGTATAATAGATGACGTCACAACAATGGCTTTGTGTCAGCAGTTTTCCAAGCGAAAATTGCCAAAAATAGAACATCTAATTAACTTGTCGATACTCCTCTTGGTGGACCTGTCCTAAAATGTAGACCACATCATTGTATAGCCCTGTTCTTCCTCTTTCTAAAGAGCCACATATCTCCCTCCGAGAGTCCCACCAGGCGCCGCTAGAACGTTTTTTCCGCATGCTGTTTGGTCAAAATTTCAAAAATATCTCACGTTGATAACATTGTCTAACAGTAACTTGTGTCCAAGGTGTTCAAGTTATACATGGTTTACTGTAATTCATATTATATTTTGCCTGGAGCGTATCACACTGCTAACAATGTACTGTATTATGGCCAGGTTTACTGTACAAAAAACTTACATTAAAGAGCTTGTTTGTTTGCATATTTGAACAGCATTGCTATTACATTTGTTTGGATTTCTGGCTTTGGCAAATTGTTTACAATGATAAATATGGCGATTGTGTATTGATAATTAATGTACATACAGGTAGCGTTTAGTGTAAAAATTGGAATTGCCACTTTTGGATACAATTTGGCATATTTTGTTGGTACAGTAGAAAGTGCCTAGGTGCTGTCGGGAACTACTTTTTGCACTGCAAAGTAGTTCCCGCGTTACTTTGCACATATCATGGTGCAAGTTTGAGGTTGAATGATAATAAGGAATCAAAAGCATAAACGCTATTACAATTGATGTTCAAATCATGCGTGTGTATTATATAGGAAATGCTGCACAAAATAAATGCTGTACATTGTCGTAAAACTTTTGTTGTTTTGTTTCATTGAGAACTGAAAGGGATTTTTCTTCCACTGAGAACCGAAAGGGATTTTTCTTTCACTGAGAACTGATAAGATGAGAATATATATATATGTTTTGTTTCACTGAGAACTGAAATTGATTTTTGTTTCACTGAGAACTGATAAGATGAGAATATATATATATATATATGTATATGTTTTGTTTCACTGAGAACTGAAAGGGATTTTTGTTTCACTGAAAACTGATAAGATGAGAATATATATATATATACATATATGTTTTGTTTCACTGAGAACTGAAAGGGATATTTCTTTCACTGAAAACTGATAAGATGAGAATATATATATGTAATCTTTATTTGCCATAAAAAATGGATATTCATCAGCATAAAAGAACATCGCAGCATGAAAATAAAATTCACACAACTGTTAAAGGCAAATGCGTCCAGTGCAAACTAAAAACTACTGTGCCAAAAATTTAAAACAAAATATACATTACAATACACGAAAATTATAATAGACTATATACAATATATACATATAATTTAAAATGGACGTGGGTAAATAAAATTTACGGATGAATATATATTATCGTTTACGTATGTTGGGTTTTTAAAACGATTTTTTTAGTTTATTATTATCACATTCAGTACAATATAATGACATTAAGCACACAGTGACATCAAAATTATTACATCTGCTGTATTAAATTATTATGTTTCATACACTATCGTTACCATAAAAGAATAATTGTACTGCAGTGGGCTAGAGAAGCAAAGGCTTGTATAAGCCCACTGTCATGTGAACCCGATAAAAAAAGAATGGATGAGTGAACAAAAAAAGAACTGGGAGAAAGGTTAGATCACACAGGAAGGGTAGAAGGATGTGTTAGTGGAAATGGTAGGAAGAAAGATAATAGATTGCGCTATGTTGACATCAGTTCTAAATATTTATCAATGATGCCTTGTTCTGTACCAATTTGAATAATCTGTACCAGGATTGTGGTATGACTATATATATATATATATATATAAAGTATGCAAGAAATAGTATATAGTATATATAAAATCTTTATTTGTCTTGTAAAAATTTTGAACATCTCAAGATGTTAATAAAACATTACACTTGCATATGACAGACATCACTAGTGCATAAAAACATCAGGTGCAGGGTTAAACTACAAACACAGTGAACATTGACAGTTGCAACAAAACAGATAGAGTACTAAATATTTTTATATTACAACATACACATTTACATTAAAAATGTTATAATCATCATCATCATCCAATGAATCACATGTCCAGTGAGGACTCCCTACTCGCTGCAATGCCCCAGGTGGATTTATTTCTAAGGATCAATGCTGACGTGATTAAATCTTTCTGTGCAAAATCTAAATATGTTAACATTTGTCCTCCTGCAGGTTTTTTAGCTGCTTCTATGGCTTGTTGAAGAGCTATCTTCACTGAAATGTCATCAGGTAGTCTAAGCATATGCCCATTCCATCTTAAATGGCGTCTTTTTATTTTTCTTGTCCAAGGTTCTTCTTTTATTTTTTCATATAGATCTTTGTTTGAAATTTTCTTTGGCTATCTAATACCCAAAATGTTTCTGTAATTTGAAACGCATCGATTTCAGCTTTATAATTTGCTTTTAATGTCCAGAGTTCAGAGTTATACAGAAATACAGTTTCAACTAAGGCTGAGAATATTCTAATTTTTGTTTCCAAAGAAATCTTCCTGTTCTCAAAAACTTTTGTGAGTTTTGAGTAAGCTGATAATGCCATTATCTTCCGTCTTGATGTGTCATCCTCTGTTGCTAGCAGACTACCCAGATACTTGCATCTTTGCCATGATTCATCATCATGGCGTGTTATGTGAAACTCTTCAGTTTTATTTTTGTTTATAACGAGATCCATTCTGTTCAGTTTCTCCTCTATTGAGTTTTTTATTTCATCACAAAGTACGATATATGTTCAAAACGTCCCACTCTAGATCAGGGGTGTGCAAATTGAGGCCCGCGGCCCGCGAAGAGATTTGTCATCCTAATGAAAGTGCGGCCCGGGCGATTAATTGAGTGTATCCAGCTGAAGTCCGTGCCACGATGCCAAAGATAGTGCGGGTAGTTTTTTCTACTAGATCGGATGCCATTAACCCTTACTAGACGGTTGTAGCTTAATGTCACTGTAGTACACAGACTGTGTGATACACATTACTAATATGCATTGTAATGAAATTACCACTATCTGTCCTGAAAGTAGAAATATATGGTTTGTAATATAAATTTTAATAACTTCTAAAATAGTTTTTTGAGTGGAGTAGTAATGATGTACTCAGGTCGGATGCAAGAAAAATCGTTATTAGGCCTTTCTGTACTTGGCTCCTTGATCAAACTGCCTGTGGTCCCGCAGGAATTGCGGGAAAGTTTAATGTGGCCCGGCTAGTCAGATAATTTGCACACCCCTGCTGTAGATAAAAACTAAACTTTGTTCAATTCAATCCAATTCATTTCACACCTTAACACAGTCACTGTATGCTCCTCGTGTTTTGATTTTAAACACAAAATTTAAACGTATGATAAATGTGTTAAAAATTGTTTGGCATGTGTCACGGCGCCAGTTTTAAGTGCTTGCTTCCCGTAAGTAAGTAAGAAAGTAAGTTTTATTTATTGCATGAACATATTCGGTTACTCTGCTTTGCCTCTAGATTGAATGTTGCATCATAAAAATTCTGCTCGCCTAATTATATATTTTGTTCTAGCCTTGTTTTGATTTTTTAGTTTCGCCTTGCGAAGATTTTTGTTACTGTTGCTTCATATATGTTTTGCTTTAAACTGAATTTTGTTTTTGCTCTTGAGTTTGATTTTGTTGCTTTTGTGTGATATAATTTTTGCCCCTAGTTGAATCCTGTTCTGTTTTGCTTATGATTTCTATTGTTTTGATTTGCTTATAATTTCTATTGTTTTCAGTTGAATTGTTTTAATAAAAATGTCATGAGCCTGTAAGTAAACTTGTATTTTTAATAAGGGGCAGTCGACCAAGTGACCAATAGGTCTTTCGCTGCTCCTTCTGGCCTGTAATGAAACACAAAAATAATTAACATGAATTCTAAACTGCTATTGAGAAAATAAAATTGAATTGAATTGAAATTGAATTGAATTGTATTAGTTTATCGCCATTTTTAAAATAGCAAATTACATAACTAAGAGATTTATAAATCTGTACAACATACAATAATATTATAAAGTGCAGAAGTAATTATTGATTAGTGGTGAAAGGGTGGCGAGAGAACTTATCAAGGTCAGCCACCCTCTCAGGATTGTTACTAATATAATTAATTAGTTAATGCGCATGTACCAGGTAATTAAAAATTATCAGATTTTGCATTTAAGACGAATGAAAATTGAATTATTATACGAATGTGTTAGTTTATAATAAAATAATGAACTGTAGAACCTGGCTACCCCCTGGCACAGATGGCCGAATCTTGCAAATTGAAAGTCGTTTTGAACACAAGACATCCTAATTAATTATCCTAACCAAATTTCAACTCAAATGTATAAATATTTTTGGAATTCGAATGAATGTGACGTACAGACTGAACAAATTACTGTAACGCAAGCTCACGGCCGGTAATTTTTTAGCTGGTTACATAAAGTGTCTCCAAATAAATTATTGGTCTACACCAGGGGTGTGCAAATTGCGGCCCACCGAGAGATCTTGTGCGGCCCGCGAAGAGGTTTATCAACGTAATGAAAGTGTGGCCCACGCGATCCAGCTGAAGGCTGCGCCAATATCGCAAAGATAGTGCGGGTAGTTTTTTTCCTCTAGATCGGATGTCATTAACCCTTACAAGACCGTTGTCACTTAATGTCACTGTCAGACATGACGAAATATTTGGTTTTTAATATAAATTTTAATAACTTCTAAAATGGTTTCTCGAGTGTAGTAGTGCAGTAGTGATGATGTGCGCAAATCGGATGCAAAATAAATCGTTATTAGGTCCTACTGTACTTGACCAAACTGCATGTGGCCCACAGAAATTGCGGGAATGTTTAATGTGGCCTGGTTAGTCAGATAATTTGCACACCCCTGGTCTACACATTAATCTAATTTTTCTATAACGAGCTAATTTAACACGCCAAGTTTCGTAATTTCGTCTTTTGAATGGCACGCAGCCAAGTACAGCTCTGACCTTTTTCAACCTGTAAACACTACACCTGAGTGCTATGGCTTGACATCAGTATTCAAGCTATTGGACTACCTTATTTTCACTTCACAGGTGACACCTCGTATTGACGGGCCAGCACCCGAAACCAGCAAGCGATAAATTAACCCTTTTAACCGGAAAATGGTTTGCTCCGTGTCGTATAAGTATCAAAACTCACAGACTTCAAAACAGTGTGACTTGTTAGTCGTGTGAGTTTGTTTGTGGTAGTTACTGGTTTCCATCATGAAGACCTTCGTGTTTCTAGTTGCTTTGAGCTTAGCTGCCGTGAGTATCAGTATATCTTCGTTATTTAAACATAGCCTAACTTTTTTTTACTACAGTGGCACTACAGTGGCACAGTATATTTTTATTTAAACATAGCCTAAATATTTTCGTTATTTTACTACTTGCCTACAGATTTTCGTTATTTAAACATAGCCTAAATAGCCTATCATTTTTACTACAGTGGCACAGTATATTTTCGTTATTTAAACATAGCCTAAATATTTTCGTTATTTTACTACTTGCCGTGATAAATGGAACTGATTTTTTATTTCAGCTCTGCTACTGCAGTGACTACGATGATGACAGTTACGACACCGGTTACAGTTATGGGCCTAGTGTAGCTGGTTACGGCAGAGGGGACGGTGGTTACGGTTACGGCAGAGGATATGGAGGCTATGGCAGGGGGTACGGAGGCTATGGCTATGGTAGAGGCTATGGTAGCGGTTATGGTGGTGGATACGGCAGAGGATACGGTTATGGTGGATACGGCAGAGGTTACGGCGGCTATGGTGGCAGAGGATACGGTTACGGCGGCGGCTATGGTGGCAGAGGATACGGTTACGGTGGCAGAGGATACGGTTACGGTGGCGGTTACGGTGGCAGAGGATACGGTTACGGCGGCGGCTATGGTGGCGGCTACGGTACTGGTCCCACCCATCCTACCTCATACGGAACTGGATACGGATATGGCGGTCCCACTGCCGCATACGGACAAGAGCATGCAAGCGGTTACGGACGAGCTGGTTACGGTTACGGCAGGGACAGGTACGACGCCGGTTACGGTGAGGCTGGTCATGCAGCTGGAGGCTACGGTCAGGCTAGGGAGAACACGCAACGTTCTCGCTCCGTCTACACCCACGCAGTCCACGAGAACAGCGCCACCAATCGGCAAGCCAGAGGCGGATACGGTGAAGCAGCGTACGGAAGAGCTGGCTATGCCTCCGGAGAGGGAGAAGCCGGATATGGTTATGCTGAGGGCGGTGCTCAGAGGGGCTCCTCATATGGTGTAGAGAATGCTGCTGCAAGAACCGTCTATGAATAAGCACGAGGAATGTTTGTTGTTGTTGTATTCTTTATTGTTGAAATAAAATTGTACGCATGAGTTTTTTTGTTATAGCATTTAAATTGTCACTCGCATTCAGTTGAAAATTACCCTACAAAATTTAAATACAAAAAGAGTAATTATTATACATATAATTATGAAGTGCATACATACAAAACAGCTCAAAACAATCAGCTATCAAAACGATGATAATGATACAGACAAATGAGATGAGACGTATTTAAAAACGCTAATTATCAAGGTTAGGAATCAGTAATGCCCGGAACGCCCGCTTCTGTTCAAATATACATAAAAATTATCTGTAATTGACTAAAATAACTCCGCATAATTCACACATATTTTAATAATATATCACCTACTTAAAATAAGACATTTGTATGTGCCAAAAGAGCCTTTCCTACTTTTATGTCATCTTTACTTCCCTTTTGCGCATTTTGTAAGCAGAAACAATCATGTTAAGTACCGTTTTGTTTGTAAATATACCAGAGTGAAATATACCAGAGTGAAACATACTAGAGTGAGATATACTAGAGTGAAATATACTAGAGTGAGTAGAAACAATCATGTTAAGTACCGTTTTGTTTGTAAGCAGGTACGTTTATCATGCGCTAATACGCTACCGTAGCGGTTTTGCTTTGAATCTGTTACCCAAAGAATTTCTGGAAGCCAAACATTGTTTTAATGCGTTACGTCACCTCCGGCTTGTTTTCCTATTTTATTTTCTGAACGAAATTTGGAAGTTTACAATACACCTCAGACGGACGACTGAGCTTCGGGTGATGAAGTGACAATGATGACGTCAGGCAAATAAAACAGCGTATACATAATTTCGGAAATGCGCTTACTGTTACTAACGATTATTTCCGGTATGAACCCAGGAAGGAGCCATTATAATACCTGTACGGAAACAAAGATTCACGGTGATTCTATTCATTAATTCTAAGATATCCATGGCTATAATACATGTGATTAATAGCAAACATAAATAGATAAAGATATATAGGTAAAGAATAGCAAGTGTTATGTACACACACACGTTTCCCTACCTGTTAAATTTGGTCTTGCCCCTTTAACTGTCATCAATCATGTGACCAGGTAGTTGACCAGGTAGAAATTACCAGGTATGCAATTCAAGTTGATCTGATGTGAATGTTGTGAATTGATTTCTATTGTTTTTTTGCAAGTTATAAGTGCCAAAACTCATGGAGACCACGTGTAAGTGTCTAATTATCTTTATTCAACTGCTTTATGCAACTAGGACTATTTCGCTGTTATTTTTGTATAATTATAGACGAAAATCACGTAAACTAATTTAGTAATTTACCTGTATCAAAAACTTATGTTTTTTGCTAAAAACTTATTGATGTAATTTATTATTACAGGTAAAACGACAATTGGTGCATATTAAACATATCTGATGTTCTGGAGTTTAAATGTAGTACAACAAGCCTAATTTGTGTGATACAGCAGCAAGTTTTACCCTTTATATGATTTCCAAGTCATTATGTTATCTAAAATGACACACCCAAGTATTTACCATACTACTTTTCTTTTACATTACATCCGATATTGTCACTCGCATTCAGTTGAAAATTACCCTTCAAACAATATTCAGCTACAATAATGATGATAATAATACAGACAATTAAGATGAGGTGTATTTAAAAACGCTAATTAACAGTTAAGTTCCTTTGCCCAAGGAAGGAGGAGCCCATTATAATACCTGTTGAAAAAGTAAACAAAATGGAATGTATATAGGCTAATATTAAACATGTTTGTATACTGTTGTTACTGATTTGCATGCTGATTATTAATAAACGAAACTTAGTGTGAATTTTACTGGTACTTGAGGAGAATTTATACGCATGACTACGTGTTCCTATGTAGCAAGTTTGCAATTCTTGTATATCACGAGCATCTGCTTATACACAATTACGGCGTTGAAAATACCGGTTGTTCAAAACAGGTTGATGACAAGGGTTCTCGTCTGATCACCGAAGTTAAGCAACGACGAGTCGGGTTAGTACTTGGATGAGTAAGTAAGTAAGTAAGGTGTCTATATCAACATAGCTACGTAACGAGAGAGCGCAGCCAAAAGTTAAAGTTTAAAAGCAAGCGAAAGTTAATGGATTTGTATTGCACGTAACTAGTGCTCGGGTTTGCATGACAGACTTGCAAAGAAAAAGATGGCAGAAGGCCCGTATTCTGCATAAGTTATCCATCATTTCGCCATTTTGTAATTTGCTGAATTCAATGCCAATTGCGAAGATTTCCGAAGTTATAAAAATTCTTAATGCGGTTAAACTTTAAAGGGTAAAGTAATAATTTACTATTCATTTCCATGATTGATACAAAGCGCTATGACGTGAAAATAGTGACATGTTTACAATAATATTATTGTGCATTAATATGTTTGTGATATTTCATGTGAACCTACATGAAATAATTTTTTTAAATTGTCAAGAACGACAAGCGCGAGTTTACGTTGTGTTACTTTTCTAATTTAATATGCCAACCTGGCTTTAAATGTGAACTTTTGCAGCCGTATTGTATTGCTAATGCGTCGCTTAATAGAATAGTTTATAAACTACCGTTAGTACAACTACATGCCACATAGCTGTTATTAAATGACTTCGTGTACAAAAGTATAATTACATTTATCATTGTGTTTTTTGACAATTTTATAATGTGGGCCTACATACGAAAGCTAATACGATTTAGTCAGATTATTTTTTCTGTTAAAAATTTTGCAATGTGTAATGCATTGCCATGCTAGAAGCCTTATAAGTGCAACCCATGTAATGTTGTACCTTAGAAGCTTCAGCAGCCAGCATATGTAGAAAATTACATTACTGAAGCATTGCAGTTGTCTGTAATGTGAGATTTTTGTTCTAAAAAATTTTAATGCGCAAGATATTACTAGTCATATTGCTTATACTGGCAATCAAGTTAGAATGAGTTATTAAAGGGCTGTAAATTTGTTATTTGATCCATTGCGATTTATGAGCTTCATAACAAATTAAGCTTTGTGGTTCTTGCTAGTGTAAAATATATCATTACAGTACACAAAGGTAACCAGTAACAAATGCCTTCTAACTGTAAATAATAGCTAACACTGCAAGTTTTCTAATTGTGCATTAGCTTGCCTTAGAAACTCCAGGGTTAAAGCGAAAACCTTATAAGTGCAATCTGCGCAATGTTTTGTTTTGAAAACATGGATAAATATATCAGTTTATATATTATTATTATTATTATGAGTTTATTTCGTATAAAAATATACAGTTTACAAAGATGAAGATGTTAGTAAAACAGGTAATGCGATGTTAGTAAAGTAACATATCTAAAGACATTCAACTTTATGATAACCACACATTGTAGTTCCCTTGTAATTATATTACATTATACAGTGTTGTAAGGAGCTATAATAGATATCTTAAAACATAATCTTTAAATGAGTTCTTAACCTTTAATTTTACATTTTCGTTTAGATCTACAGTACAACCATATTTAAATCTTAAATTTACTTCACTGTTATTTACATAGTAGCATAGCTTTGGAATTCTCAATGTGCAAGAATTTACAATTTTTCTCACAAAGTTTAATTTTCGACTATCTATTAAATAATTCGCAGGCATTGTGCCACAAAAATACATTAACAATTTGACGCTTTCATTTTGTCTAAAACCAAATATTTTTCTATAAGCAGTGTTCCCTTTTACCCTAACGGCATTAACTTCATTGTTTGATATATTTTTGTTTTAATTTTAATGTCTGCATTGCTAGTACCCAAGTACAAAAATGAAACAAATTTTAGTTACGAAAACTCTGTGTGTAAAAACAAAAAATAATCATAAAGCATCGGAATCTTGACTTGTGACTCTCGCTGTTTATTCGAATACATTCCCACGTCTGTTTCTTGTGACACTGCAGCAAGCAGTTAGCTGAGAAAATAATAAAAAGAACGCCTTATTGTCCATTACATGTTTGCGGCATGTTTACGTGTTTACGATATATTTACGTGTTTACGGCATGTTTACGTGTTTACGGCATGTTTACGTGTTTACGGCATGTTTACGTGTTTACGGTATGTTTACACGTGTTTACGGTATGTTTACGTGTTTACGGTATGTTTACACGTGTTTACGGCATGTTTACGTGTTTACGGTATGTTTACGCGTTTACGGCATGTTTACGTGTTTACGGTATGTTTACATGTCATTACAAAACTGTAATTTTTTTGTTACACAACGGGTATATCAGATTATTATGCACATGTCTTACACACGTCTACGGTCTGAAACTTCTTCACCTACCGTCGCCGCACATTACGGAACCATGTGACAAACGCTCCTAGCCGTTGTAAGTCAGTACAGCAAGTGAAACCACTTCGTAAACCTGGTCTCACAGTTTCACGTTACCCATGATTGACATAAGAGAATTTATATGTTTTCTTACAGGCACAAGTTTTAGAATGCAGTTTGTAATGAGCTTACATGTATTATAACAAAAACTGGCATTTAAGTTCAAGAGAAAAACCTGTAAAAATAAAGTGTATAAATTGTATAAAAATGAGATATTTGCCAGAAGTGAGAAGTATTCATTTCAAGTTTTTTGCTTTTATGTAAGAGGGTAGTTTTCATGAGTGGAGGGTCATGTAATCAAATGAAATCATTTATTTTTTTATCCCAATAACAATATAAATAAAAATAAGTATAAATAAGAAAAGCCAAACAAAAGGGAAGGGGTGGTGAAAAACATTTGTTATCGAATCAGCCACCCCAAACTGAGTATTAAATTATTATTGTGCAGTGCAGTAATTACTGCTTATTTCTAATTGTTAACTAAAGAGAACGGAAATAAGGTTACCAAAAACTAACAAAATCAACGTTGATTAATGACTCAATGAACTTAGGAAAATAATATAACATGCAATTTAATTTCATGCTTAAATGATCGTAAAGGAAAAGGTCATGCATAATCAGTATCCCAATCTGTGGACACAGTTAGTAACTAAATATGTATATACATGTACAGCTACTATGGTACTGCAGCACCCCCTGTTTTCACTCATTATTATCGATAATATTCAATATAATCAATCTTTTTTCTTTAGTTCTTTTTTATACTTATGCGGAACCGGATTACATGAGGGTAGTACAATTTGCTTCACAGCCCGAGCAATGCAATGTTTGGCTGTTGTGCGCATGCGTCCGTGCACACATGTCTGAGATAAGACGCTGTACTTTAGGTAGAAAGAGTACTGTCACTCACTGCAGTACGTGTTGTCAGCTTACATGTGTTTAAAAGCCGTGTAGTGGAATATTCCTGAACTGCGACAATTTAGGCTGTTCGTAAGAAAACAATATTTTTTGTTTAGGAGTTTATCAAGTTTATGTATAAATTTGTTTATTTGTTTAAAATTACAATTACAACATTAAAATTACATATGTTTGTTTCATTTCACATGGTATTAAACAATGGCTAAAAAATTTTTAATCTTTCAGCGCCCCCACTAGTTTTAGCAACAAACTGCCACTGTTTTCATGCAGTCTTTATGGTTTCTCCTTCAGCAGTTAGGGTGGGATTGTATGAACAACTTGAGGTACTTTAATAATGTCAAATTTCGTTGGCATCATTCTGTCTCGGAAGACAATGGAATGTGCGCCAAGAGAGTCAGTTATTGATCACATTGATGGAGCTGCAGCGTCGACTGTGGCTGAGCAATGCGATCCTTGAACGTCTCCAGGGCGCACGTCTGGGCAAGGTGTATGGAGATCCTGAGTTGCCCAGACAACAGGAACCCCCTCTCTTCCTCCGTGGTGTAGTCCAAAGGAAAGCAGAGCGATACGTTTGGCACTAGGTTGGCTGCAGGAACTGCCGGAGTCAGTGAGCATGCTGCACTGGTCCGCCTTCGGGGCTCCACTCCTGATTTGGAAGCTTTACTCCTCTACACATGGCCGTTGGGTCACTTGACCTCCTCCGCCCTCTAGCCGTTGGCTGCTTGTACAGCTCCTCCGCCTAGTGTGGAGATACAGTGTGGGCATCCCGCAAGCCTACAGCACCTGCTATTCCTAGGTGGTCACCCATCCGAGTACTAACCAGGCTCTACTTTGCTTAACTTCGGTGATCAGACAAGAACGGGTATTTTCAACGTGATTTAGCCGTTAGTATCAAATAACGCTAAACAAACTGCATTAATTTCAGATGAAAGCAAATTACTCTTCAATATTAGTATTATTGTCGTTGTGAACAACCGAAAATCATAAAAAATACATTTAATTTGCAATTATATTAATCACCTGTAAAACCGCTATTACTGTAGTACATATGGCTTCTATCTATCTGTTACCTATTCTAAAAATGGGTTTAACCTAATAGTGAACGGTTGCTGTAGTTTTGCTAAAGTCTCTACTACTAGTTGGCTTTTACAAGACATTATATGTTGACATCATTTTACCTGTATTTCTGTGGAAACTTCTGTATCAATAAACGTTTAAAGTATATTCTACTGTTATACCTTTTGTCAACACGACAATATCTAATTACATGTGTAATTAATTACAAATTACTATGTCTAAGCAAATTACTCTTCAATTTCGTTTTTAGTTTGCAATGCAGGTTCACTTTTTATTTTCTTAAAACGCCATGACGGTACCATTGCCTCTCTGTGTACTACCTGTTTCCACTTTGATTAATTAACAGACGGATCAATATCAAAATAGTGAATGATGAACTTTTACATCAATGTAAAATTATTTATTTGCATAGATTAATGCTCTTAAATGCAGAACAATTCCAATAGAGGCTATTTGCAAGTAGATGAAACACAGAAATTCAGGGTAAAACACTTTAACATAAGATTTAAAAGTCTAATTAAATACGAAGTAATACTGTAACCTCAGCACCTGCACCGTGTATACCTGTATCAAACGCAGTCTGTTTCGTAATTCCACTATAAATAAATAAAGTTTAAACTAAACTAATACTTTGTAGGATTAAGCGATGACTCACAGTAAGGTTTAACGAAGTTTTTATCAATGTGTAAAACAGACAAAGAACTTTTTGTAGAAATTAAGTCTCCACCCACTTACCAATACTGTGCTAAAAATCAGAGCTTTTTACTGTTAAACTATTCATATATGCATATGTTTTGGAAAATTTTTACATGGATTTAAACTCAGAAATATTTTGGGCACGCCACCGGTCCCTTGTGTTGTAGAGATCGTGGCATCTATTAGAATTACATAGAACATTGTAGAATGTTCCGTTGGAATGATAGTCTTACCGTGTGGAATGTTCTGGAACAAAACTTCTGGAAGCTTCTTGACCACGCTATATAAGGCTGCTGAGACACACACAGATTCGCACGGACCCCACTTACACTTTCTCTTGTATACTTACATTTTCAGATACACTCAAACGTTTTCCAGATTTTCACGTTTACTGTAAACATTTCGCGTTCCTTCATACTTTTGTGTTGTAGAATTCTCGCTTAATAAACTAGTTTAATTTGACGGCGTGTTTTCTGGTTTTCTCTACGAGCCTTCCGAGAGAAACAAAACACAACAACTTGTGCGAGTAAATAATGAGCACAATGCGAAACCACCAAAAACACTATTTCAAAAACAGACGAAATTCACTAATTTCTCTTTTGTTAATATTTACTGTAATTGGAACCTTTGCATTTTCCAGGCACACAGTGGTCCAGCAGAAGGTTAAACAAGGTAAAAGCAGGATAGATGTTACTAGCTACAAATATGACTATCGGAATGAAGTTCGACTAGTCTGGTTTAACTGTCCAGAATGAATCGTCAAACAACTAAAAACATTTGGGCTGCCATATATGACTGGACTGCTCCGTCCGTTAAAATGGCCGATGAAAAAGGTGCAGTTTTGAAGACTACAAAAGATAAGAAGGTTCGAGAAAATGTTTCGCTCGATGAGGACGACACTCAGCTTGGTGAAAAAGGCTCCCGGAAGACTTTGTTTGGTTGTAGTAAGTGTTCTTTAAGCTTTGAGGATCTGTTTGACTTGAAATTCCACGCCGCCCAGCATGAGACCGAAAAACTTTACAAGTGTGGACAGTGTAACAAAGCATTTTCTGATCCAGAATCGCTCACCAAACACATTCTGGTTCACGTCCAAGACAAAATGTTCAGGTGCACAGTGTGCAGTTCGACTTTTGAGGACACTTCGAGTTTACAGCAGCATATGGAGGTTCACAGGAAGATGTCCGCGACGGACGATTCGGATGTAGCGTCTGAGAAAGATGCGGACGAGAAAGTCGTAGATGATTCTGCAGAGTTTGACCGCTACGCGGTGGACAGGTTAAACCACAGTGAAAAGCATGTAGTCGGAGCGTGTGAAGATGGGAGCTTAGTAGTGTCTGGAGGCACGCAAGTACTCACTTCGACTTCTGTAAAGAACAGTACAAATGCTGTATGTGTGTGTCCAGTTGAGAATAACAACAATAACACGGTGAAAGAAAAGCAAGACTGTGTCGTAAAACAGAACAAGAACACCCAGAAAGTCAGCTTGGTACGCACTCTCCAGTGTCCAAAGTGTCCAGGGATCTTCTACAAAATGTGCGATTTAGAGAACCACTTGCCTTCACACTCTCTCGAACGAAAGATGTACAAATGTGATCAATGCCAATTGTCATATAAGTATTTATATAGTTTAGAAGCACACAAAAAATTTCACCTTAATGAAGCAAAGCAACAAATTAGTCGTGAGAAGGACGTGACAAGTGAGGGAGATGTGACAAGTTTGAGTAATAATATCAAACAAGTTGACGCATACTCTGCTGTCGTAAAACAAGTTTCAAACAAAAACGTTGAGAAGGACGTTGAGTTAGATAATCCAACAAAAGTGACGACTATAGTGAAAAAAAGTGTTTTACATCAACCTGTTGGTGACTTTGTTGAGGAACCAGTGAGTAGTGGTTTCCCGCAGACAAGAAACGCCTCCATCCCACATCCTCATAAACTTTTTCGCTGTCACATCTGCCATGCATATTTTCTAAATGAAGCCAGCCAAACGCAGCACATGAAACAGCACGACGGTACTTCAGAAGCCTCATTGGCGGCCGCGGACGTGCCTTCCTGTTCGGCAAAAGAAGGTGTCGGCGATGAGAATTCTTTCAGAGAGTTGAAGGAAGCGCATCCAAAATACGGCATTACTGCCGAACAGTTTCAGCAATGCGCAGTAGCTGCAACTGAAATATCGGAGCACGTTGAAGATCTTAACAGTATGACGTCTGATACAAGCAAGTGTTCGATGTCATCCAGTCATTCGTCCGTGTCGGAAGCAAAAGAAGAGGATAATCGAAAAGTAGAGGACCATCTGGCACATGAGGGAGTGCCACGACAGGCGAGTTCTATTCGGGAAGCAGCTGATGATTTCAGCACGGTGAAAGCTACAGATAACATCACTACGCCAAGTAGCCGTTTTGTGATAACCACCGTTGAAGCAGGTGTCGCCACCACGGAAGCACCAAAAGTTCTGGTGTGCCCCGTCAATTCGCTAACCTCTTGCAGTGTCACATTATCCTCTGCCACAACTACGAACTTTACAGGTCAAGGTCACGGCCCACACGACTTGTACACATTGGCAGCTGTTGCCCACAATACGGCAATAATGGATCCGTGTTCTACTTCTCCCAGTGCGTTTTGCAAGAGCCTGCATGACTCAAAAGCAAATGGTTACGACACCGATGACATGGAGACAATTGGTTATGCAACTTCATATGACGTTTCGGAAATCGATGCCCTTGAAACACTTGCCATCGTCGCTGCCGCTGCTCTACCCGAAGCCACCGAAAACATCAAGGCAAGCGAGAAAAAATTGGAAGGAAATAAGCAAGAAAAACTGGATGAAGTCCAAAAAAGTCCTACGAAATCAACATGCCCAATGTCTGAGAATTCTCGTAACGTAGGGGTTAGTGAACTTGGCAAAGATGTCGTGTCTCAGAGAACCAGAAGCAAAACACTTTCAGCAAATTGTAGTGAATCTTCAATTGAAAATGATGCAGAAAGTCATATAGATAGTTTGGGCATTTCTAGTCAAATGCTCAAAACTAAAACTCATGATAACACTAAAGGTACAACTGCACCCTCTAATGAAACAGAGACTGCAGATGATAGGACATGTTCCGAAAAAGCATCACTTCGAAGTAGCGATTTACGGAACGTTGACAACAAGCAAGGAAAACCCCACCCATCAATAGTCGAATTCATGAAAACCTTGAAATATTATCCAGCTTTGTTAACAACCGTCAAAGAACCCTTAGTAAACCAGCGCTATGATCATGGTGAAGCGTCATCTAAACAAAACCACTCACAAACCGTTCAAACGCTGGAATCAAACAAACCGTCCGATGATAGCAAAACAATGGCTAGTGAAAGTGGCATTGAATATTCTTCATCAAAGACAAATCAGCTTTTGGCTGATTGTGGTGCACCTCATGAACTAGATAATGAAGCCAGCAGTGCTCAAGAAAACTCACAAAACTCAAATAAATCTGCCCATTATAACTTAATAAAAGTTAGTCATGAAACAGCTGATGTAATTATTGAACCTCCCTGTGAAAAACCGAAAGAACATTTGTCAGGTTTAAAAGTGACTTTTCTTAAGTGTAGCGCATGCGGAAAGGTTTTCAGAAGTGCAAAACAGTTGAGACGACACAATCGCAAGTGTCACGCCAATGCAAAACCTTACAAATGTGATAAATGTAATGTGTCTTACAAACGCAAAATGCACCTGGCAAAACATATGAAGAGTCATAGTGGTACGTACAAATGTAATCAGTGTGATAGGACTTTCCAAAGGTTTGGCGGACTGTCATTGCATAGGAAATCACATCCTGTAGAGAGCCAGCCACACAAATGTGACAAGTGTAGCAAAAAATTTGCACAGCTCTCAGATTTTAAACGTCACATGCGAACTCACGGGCTGAGCTGTCGCAGAAAGCTGCATACCATGTGGAACCAACCGTTTGTCTTACTGAAACGAATAGAAATGCCTTCTGGTTGCACAACTGTGAAAGTTGCGAGTGCCGATGCAACAGTTGGTGAAACTTACACTGAAGCAGTAGAGGACAGGGGTATGGAACTCGAGGAGGTGGTAATTGATCCAGGGGAATTCCTGGAGACTGTTAGAGCTGATAACGTCGGCAAAGAAGCAGAAGTTGTTGCTGAATATCATCCCTTGCTTCCCAATGTAAACACAGTTGAAGTCAGGCATCCTGTAACCACAGGTCGATTAGTGTGTCCAAAGTCCGGTGCTTATGCTTTGGAATTGAACACACTTACAAATTCTCAGCCTTCATATGTTCAAACTGATGGATTTGCTGTGACACCTTCCAAAAAGAAATCCTGCAGGAATTCTAAACCCAAAATCAATCACAAATACCTTGTATCTGATAAAGGCTCTATAAATGTTAAGTTACTGAAAAAGCCATACAAATGTGACAAGTGTAGCATTTCTTTTAAGTACAAATCTCCTTTCGTAAAACATCTAGAAGCCCACAGTAGTGGCACACAAGCTTTAGCATTGTCGACAGGTGGTGCTTCTCAAAAATCGCTTGAGGACAGTGTGACAAGTGTGGCAAAGCAACTAGGCATTCACACAGAAGAAACTACCATGGCTGATGAAAAAGTGAGTCAAAAAGCAAGTCAAAATGATGAAAAAACAATTGCTGAATCTAGTCCAACTACAACAGCTGGATATTCTGATACAGAAGGCATGGATGTACCAACGTCACCAAATTCTCCCGACTCGGAGATCGTTAATGAACTTTCAACAATCAACCAGCCTGAATTAAAAGACATTCATAATATAATAAATACTGGCCTCTCTGATAAGGAAGACGTCGCAGAACCTGTAAAGGGAAACCACTCTGAGAATGAAGACATCAGTGAACTCACAACTGGGAGTCAGTCTAATGAGGACGTTATTGTCGTGCAGTCCGATAAAGAAGGTAATGAAGAGGCGATAGCAAAAGACTCATTTGAACATGAAACTGGCATTAAAGATTTTGATACTACTCACTCATCGCTCAAATGCACTTTATGTAGCAAAAATTTTAAAACAGTTGCGTCTTTGAAATTGCATAACAAGCAGCATGGATCTGAAAAGCCATTCAAATGTGATGAGTGTGGCAGCTCATATCGGAGTAGATTTCTGCTTGCGCAACATGCTAAGACACATAGCCATGTGTTTACGTGTTCACAGTGCTATAAGACATTTCACAGACTCCAAGATTTGAGCGGCCATATGAAAAAAACCCACTCACCTGAGTGTCTCAGACGTTACAGGTGTGACTGGTGTGGTGAAATGTTCAGGCTTAAGAAGCACTTGAAGCAGCACCATCGAATTCACAATAGTCATAGCTGTGCTCAGTGTGATGCCACGTTTGAAAGTGTCGGAGATTTAGCAGCTCACCGGAAAATTCACAAGAGACATCAGTGTGACAAATGCAGTGAATCCTTTGAAACAGAAGTCAAGCTGAGGCTTCATAACTTTCTTCATATCAGTGAAAATCAGGACTCTGGCGCCACATCTTCACCTTGTCTTATAGGCAGGCGCATCACTCAACTTATTAAGCAAAAAAACCAACCGGCAGAAAAGCACTTTTCGGGTCAGACAGTGATGCCAGGTGCCAACAGAAAAGACATGGGCAAGAGAATCCGATCAGGCGCATTTCACTGGTCAGTTCAGAACGAGAGCCATTCTCATTGCTGGAAGTGCAACGAAAGTTTTCCGAATGCCCTGCAGTTAAAAAGTCACACCTGCAACCCCCGCGGTGCTAAAAACCGACATACCTGTGAAAAGTGTAGAAGGGACTTCAAGACGATTGCGAATTTGAAAGGCCACGCCTGCTCACAGGTGAGCAAAGACGTTTACAAATGTGAGAACTGCCATTTTGCTTTTACCAGTCGTGAGAACCTCGATGAGCATCAGCAAATTCATCATACTGCAACTGTTGGCAGAAGTGAAGCAATGGTGGAAGCTGAGAAACAATATCAGTGTAAACAGTGCCATGTTTGTTTCACAAGCGCCACCATATTAACGTTGCACATGCGAACTCACGAGCAAATACAACACATATATGCCTGCGACCAGTGTTCTGCCAAGTATCACACAGCAGAAGAGTTAGCTGACCATCGGGAAACCCACCGAATTGAGAAGCCTTACGCTTGTGAGTCATGTGATAAAAAATTAGCAACAGCCATTGCTTTGAAACTACATTACAAGCTGCATTGCCAGTTCAGAACGCTCCGTAAATGACAGGGTAGTAATTCACAATATCTCCACTTTTAATTAACTTAACATGTTTGAGCAATAATTGGGTTTTTCCCTAATAGATGGCGCTGGACTCAGGCATACAGAATGAGACGTTGCTCGGCCTGTTTGAGAAGTAACTCTGCTACTTTTATGGCATTTAAACAAATGCGTGGTGCTTCCGTTTTCATGCAACATTAGCCACTTTGTATGTATAGTGAGCTGTTGAGATGTAGGAATGACTTACTTTTGAAGTGAGTGAAGTGAATGAGGTGCTGAGCGTGAAATAGACTGCAAATTACATGAAGTTATTACAGGGCCAGCATGGTTAACCCTTTCATACCCATTGTATCCCGTGGGATACGAGAATATTTTCTGCCTTTAAAACTAATAGAATTTTAAAACTGACAGTTATTTGATCTGTTAGTAGTTATTTTGATTTAAGCCAATAACAATAGACTAAAAATAGTGATAAAATGGCAAACTAGAAAATCTATGTAGCGTAAAAACTGTGCAAGGTACAGTACTTTAGAGGCGGCTTTGTACAGATCAGCATAGCGTGCATACTAAATGTCTTAAATACTTTAGAAAATTATCAGCAGTTGCAAAATGAAGCACATTTTATGCTTCCATTGAATCCCAATGTATCCCATGGGATACAGGCTATATTTAGCACGCGGGCACAGGTAGAAAAAGATAATTATTATGTGTAAACAAGATGGACATACTGAACAAAAGTACCAAACCAAAAATTTTTTTCTTTAAAAATAATTTGGGACTGAAAGGGTTAAGTGGTTTTTATACAACAATATTACTATAAGTTGGACATCACTGTACTGTGATTAATTAACGTAGTACCTATACATTAATTTATGTACATTATGAAATGAGCTTATGAAACTTTTGTACTTTCTGATCGAGAACTAGCTCACTTTAAGATAGATAAGCAATGAGTAAAGCACTTTCACAATTCTATTATAATTTATTGTAGCCTTTTAATAGCTTAATTTATGTTATGTTCAGTAAACTTGCTTTCAGTTTAAACAATTAATAAACTTACAGTTCAGTGTATTAACATTTCTTTGTAATATTAAATTAAAGTTATTAGTGTTCTTAAAGAATGTATGATACTTGTATAGGAGAAGTCTTAGCACTTCTGTAATACAGTTTTACATTTAAAAAAACAAGACCAGCATTACTGTTGTAATTTGCAAACTGATTTATTTTGTTATTTGTATATTTAAATATAATTTTGCACACTAGAAATGTAAAAGGAATTTCAAGCAATTATTTTCTTTCATTTTTAATTGCTCTACTATAAAGCATTATATGAAATATTAAGTATTACTATATTATTTTTCTATATTTAATTTTCTGAGGATTTTCTTAAAATTAATGGTAGTGATACCAGTATAATTTTAAAACCATTTAAATTTTGTGAAAAATAATGCAAAAATTTCTACTGGGGCGTCTGTAATTATTTGAAGTACAAAGTAGTGTACATGTATACTGCCCGATTGTTAATGCACTACCCATGTACTAAGTTACCTGTTTTTTGTGTTTCACATGTAAGACTAGTTATTATAGGTTTAACCTAATCATGGATTCGATTTGCATTGCTAATGAATTGATTTACTCGTTAGCAAACTGGAATTGTAATTGGTCTGGACTAGTGTATAATAAATACTTTGTTGAACTTTATGCAAAGACTTTGTTTGTTTTTTCCTTTTAATAATAATTATTATCATTTTTAATAAGTTGTTAAAAAGACTTACTGATGCTTTTAATAACACTATGAAGCAGTGAAGATTAGGGGTGACCATTCTCTACCAGAAAGCGAATTCGAATCGAACTGAACTTCAATGTTTCAAATTCGAACCGAACTTCAGTGTTTCGAATCGAACCACCAGCAAAAATTAGTCTTACAAATACCATGCATATCACTAGATTTTGCACCTAAACGACTAGTAATTTCTTTAAAATTGTGTGCAGAAATCACAGCTAAATTATGCTAATTGCATGATGTTTCAATCGTTTTAGTGATAAAAGAACGTGTGATTGAAGTGTTGAATTATTCGAATCTATAGTTTTGGATTTGAATCGAGTTCGAACTAAAAAAAACTCGTTCGAATCGAAAGCCAGCGTTCGAATTGGATTCGAACACGAACGTTCGATGCTCACCCCTAGTGAAGATGAAGAAAGTGAAAATCTTTTCTCAATCTCTTAATCATAAATTCGTAAGTTTTTTTCCATGACATAACACTTGTCCCAATGATGGGAAATTCCTGGTAAAAGCTGGTACAATCCTGGAAATTCCTGGATCAAAGTGGGAATTCCTGGTAAAAGCTAATGTAAATTAGGGGTGAGCATCGAACGCGATTCGAACGAGTTTTTTTAGTTTGAACTCGATTCGAATGCAAAACTATAGATTCGAATAATTCAACACTTCAATCACACATGTTCTTTATCACTAAAACGATTGAAACATCACGCAATTAGCATAATTTAGCTGTGATTTCTGCACACAATTTTAAAGAAATTACTAGTCGTTTTATTGCAGAACAAAATCTAGTGATATGCATGACCTTTGTAAGACTAATTTTTGCTGATGGTTCGAAAATCTTTCGATCTCAATTCGAATACGAAACACTGAAGTTCGGTTTGATTCGAATTTGAAAGTCACAATTTCAGTTCGATTCGATTTCGGTTTCTGGTAGAGAATGCTCACTCCTAATGTAAATGTATTCTTTTTGATGGACAAATTTGCAAAAACATAGCAGTTATGCTAAAATTTGATGTATAGCAGTCTGTTACCTGGTTTTTGCCTAAGGATAAGGGCACTCTTAGAATTGGAAATAATATAAGCCATAAAGTGACTGAGACCAGGGTAAACTTCTAACCAAGTAAGATGTGAAGTTCTAATTTTATAACATTATAATTGTGTAGATTTAGTTGACATAAACATTGGCAATGTGATAAGGCTTGCACTAAAAACACTATCCCGATGGCTTTTTTCTGGAAAAAATATCTTTTACATAATGCAGGTTTCAAATCGAACTGCCATGATATTCCAGAATTGGGCAAACTTTAAATTTGTGAAGCCTAATTATAATACCAGTGTGCCATCCTTTCACCAGTCTTGCAACTTGAAAGGAGAGATATTTACTGTATGTCTTCATATTTTTCATCTTGTTTTCATCCATTTACAGCAGTTTTTATTAGGTCTTGCAGCCCTAAAACATTTATTATAATTTTATTCTCCTGTACTAATGTGAACTTCATTGTATTGCTGTTTTTCTAATTATTATTATTATCATGACATACAATAAATATTCTTGCTTCTAATAATATTGTTCTTCATAATTTATTATTCATTGCTGTAGCAATGCTGATGACTTTACAGCAGTTAGTCTGATGAACTGCACAATTAGTTAATAATAATTATTAAATACTATAATTATAGCCAAACTGTTGAACTGTTGAACAACACAACTTCAGTTGAGCCTGAGTGTGAGCCAAAGATTTTTGTATAGTATTCACTATGCGTTACGAGCCTTTGACGCTTTGGCGCTTTCGTCATTCTACCACTCATTTTCAAGATGGCAACGTCGTCAGAAGCTAAAATAAATTTGGCAGCGTTGCAAAGGTGTGATCCTTATATTACTGAGATAGTAGATACTGCAACACAGGTGGCACTTTACACATTCAGTTCTGCTGGTGTTGAATGGGTAAGTGACGAAAGTTTTAATGAAATAACAAATTAGCCTTCATTAAATTTATTGAGAAAAACGTGTAACTATCCTTTATGTAGCTGTATTAATGTGTAATTTCCGCCATATGTTTTGATGGCTGTCGTTCTCATATTACATAATAAGCGTATAAATTCAGGAGCTGAAATATTTGCACAAATTATTGATCGCTTGTTATTTCTACTGACTCTAGTCTTTTATATCTATTGTCTTGACTCTAATGTGACACAGTTTAAAAAAATCTGGTAGTTGCATGTTTTAATACCTACCATCTCTACAGCACAGATTATAACTCACCCTCATAACATATCGTCATATTTAAATATCAGTGTTAGCAGACAAAAACAGTGAGACCTATATTCAGTGTTTTACTGATTGTTTTGTTTGAGTGTGTGCTGACAGTTCTCCATTTCTGTAATGCTAGTTCATTCAGGTAGCTGTTAGTTTAAGTGGTTCACAATTTCTCATGGACTAATACACCAAATGCATAGAGTATTCACCATTATTAAGTTTAGGGTTTTTTCAAGGAATGTTTTTGAAGTTTGTTAACCCGTTCAGTCCCAAATTATTTTTTTAATAAGAAAAATTTTTTTGGTTTTTTGTACTTTTCTTCAGTATGTCCATCTTGTTTACATAATAATAATTTTTTTTCTACCTGTGCCCATGTGCTAAATATAGTCTGTATCCCACGGGATACATTGGGGTTGCTAAGCATGATAAAGTACTGTACCTAGAATAGACGAATAATGTCCCTTCGACATCGGTCTTTTCCTACAAACAAAGAAAACTATTTACAGGCGCACAATTTCAGCACATCTGTTTAAATGCTACATTTAGTAACAACTAGTAGGTGGCGTTGACGACTATCCCATATGTCAGAGTTATGAAAGAAGAGAAAAAAAGATCAAAAAATGAAATTTTATTAAAATAATAATTTCATCATGCAATATATGATGAAATTATATAGTCTACACATTAACCCTTTCATACCTGCGGGATACGAGAATATTTTCTGCCTTTAAAATTAATAAAATTTTAAGACTGACAGTTATTTGATCTGTTAATAGTTATTTTGGTTTAAGCCAATAACAATAGACTAAAAATGGTGATAAAATGGCAAACTAGAAAATCTACATAGCATAAAAAACTGCGCAAGGTACAGTACTTTATCATGCTTAGCAACCCCAATGTATCCCGTGGGATACAGACTATATTTAGCACATGGGCACAGGTAGAAAAAAAATTATTATTATGTAAACAAGATGGACATACTGAAGAAAAGTACAAAAAACCAAAAAAATTTTTCTTATTAAAAAAATAATTTGGGACTGAACGGGTTAACAAACTTCAAAAACATT